>PJAJ01000012.1:0-128475 GCA_002818215.1 Picochlorum sp. 'soloecismus' | reverse complement strand
ACTTGGTATTGTCATGAAGCAAAAAACTACACTGGTGTTATTAAACACCACCATGTTTCAAACTGGAAATCTGTCGGTTATCTGTGCATCTCGAGAGATAAATAAATAAATGTTGTAATTGTTTCTAGAGTTACATTGTATATAGCACATTGGAGATGTTGAAGTTTGATATTTATCGCTGGAATCAAGAAGTAGAATTATACTTTATTTACTACCCAGACTCTTTTTATCATCGTTGGTACCACTATGAGGGTGAGGGATTGATTTTGATGTCTATGGTATGGTTTTTATTTGCCAAGGAAGCACCAGGCTCATTCGATTTAAACTTGTTCCCTCGAAACACGCCCCTGTTCCTCTTGGGCAGCTGATAATTTGGAGTCAACAGACATTGAGATTCTGGAGGAATACGTAAACCATGTCGCACTTTTATCTCTGGTATCTCCTCCTTGTTCACTTGCGCAGATAGTCTTGCTAAGTCCTGTACATTATCATCATCGATACATTTTACTTCGCTTTATTTTATCCCTACATTCATACAGTATGAAAATAAACACAACCACGCACCTCCATTGGAGGAGCCGTCACGAAACTATGATGTGTCTTCAATCGAAGTGCAATGGCCACATCATTTGTTCCAACAACACCATCCCCACTTTTCCCTTGTCCCGCTATTTCCTGTAGCATTGCACGCCATCATCAGATCATCATTACATTTGTTTACCTATTGCAAACATTCAAACATCATCGTGCCATTCATCATCATTATTATATACTATCGATGTAGTTGTTCAGCTCAATTCACTTTACCAACCTGAGCATCTTGCAACACCTCAGACGTATAACCATGCATGAAATTCAACAATTGATCCACTATGCGACCATCATACTCCTCGATATTCTGCAGCACACACATCAATTGTTCTTCACCAATTCAACGTTCCAGTATTATTGCACCGGACTAATTGTCCTTTTCCAATCCTAGTAGTCCTTTACTAATAAACATGGCCAATTGAAATTCATACCAATGATTCCAATATATCCTGCACCACTCGAGAATCCCGAGGAACAGGTTGCATGTTGTGTTCCATATCATCCATGCTCCCTCACTTTTTCTTAGTATTCTCACGAAGACGCAACCATCAGTACTGATACTAATAATAATCTGTCTACAACAAAGTTTATTATAATTATAAATATTGTAACCACGTAGCAACTCTGACCCTATGATGATGATGATGATGATGGTAATGATGACCTGTAGTGCCCTGTATGGAGAGAGCTCTAGAGTGGACCATCTAGGCTGATTTGTACCAACTTTTTCAACTATTTTGACCAGTTTGAGGTTGGACACGAGTTGTATTCCATTATTATTGAAATATTTATAATACTGGTGAATAGTACTGTGTATTCTATGTACATGGTCTCTGTTCCTGGAGGTGTCCAAATTTTGATTTCTGGAACATCACATTTGGCGAGATTGAATAGTCGCGATTCGTTGAAATAGCGGTGTTGATTTGGAAGAATAACGTTTAATATATATATCTGTCTGTATATAAGTGGTAATTAAGATAGGAAGGTGGATCGTGTGAGGAGGCGATAGAGCGGAAGGAATTAGGACGTCATCATCAACGTTTAGAAGCTTGTACAGAAAGAGATATAATGCCGTGTATATGGAACGACTGGCTGCCTGCGGGGCTGGTGGAGCGAATGAAACGGGGTACGTGGTGGGGTATAGAGGTTGCAAAAGGGGGTGGGGTGGGGGGTGATTGGGAGCAAAAGATGTTTTGCTCTTGTGTGTGTGTGTGTGTGTGTCTTGTGTAGTAGAGGGGTATGGACAAGTGGGTTCCATTAGAATGGAAGAGCGTAGCTCTACGTAGCAGGAAGAAAAAAAGAGATATTGTTTCATTTTGTATGGTATTATAACATGGCGATACTAATACTAATGCTAATGCTAAGAAGAATCTCCATGTATGTATGTGTGTGCAGAAGAGCCCCGGCGGTTTTGTGTGCTGATTGATCAAGTATGCAATGTGTGGATGTCAAGAGATACATCCGTGCCAGTTGGTATGAGTGCTGGGGAAACGCTGTCATACGTTCCTCTGGTGATAACGTACGTGTTATCGTGGACTGTGCATGTAATGTTCACAACATCAAGGTATACTAATAATGAAATGAAGTTTTGTGCAGAATGCTGGATGCAAAGGTGGAGCCTGGGGTTGTGCACATGCAAAAATTGGCAACTGTGCTGCTTGATATTGTTCTGTCGACTGAGAGCGATTTGACGTGCCAGACACGGTGGGCTGGAGTGCTGCATCGAATTTTAAAGACGCATGGTAAAAAGATTGAGATTGACATTCCGTGGAAGCAGTTGTATGATATGGTTCGGAGACAGCACCTGTGTCCGACAGGAAATTATGAAGGTGCTGGAGTGATGGAAGCTCGGAGGAACGCAATGGTTCATCTTATCCATCAATCAAGGAGGTTTTTTAAAGTGGGTACAGCAGTGGAAATGTGGGAGCATTTCAAACCTTGTCTACGAAATCCACACTCGACAGATGCGCTGGAATCTCTTGGGTGGTTGTGCATGATGATGCCCACTCAGGAAGCATTAAAAGGAGAAGGGCAATGGGGAGAATGGATCAATGATTGGCTGGAAGCCTGGGGCTGTGTTCTTCATAATCAGACATGGGATTCTTTGTGGTTCTCTCTTATCGCTAGGCTGGCAAAGCATGATGTGTATGGGATGGTGGACTGGCATGCACTCTTTCGTCAAATTGGTAACAGATTTTTATGGGCGTTTAATGTACCAGTAGGATCTGCGTCTGCTTCTTCTCCTTTCTCTGTGAGTACCCATTCGGTTTTTTCAACCATGTTTCGTAGCGAATTGCAATCTAGATCTGCATCAGTTGCCAAAGCATTGATTTATTCTATTGGGAGAGAAAATATGATGGGCGATACTACAATGAGTTCGAAATTAGAGGCAGAAGATCCTGCTTTGGAGTGTTTAGAGACATTTGTAGATGTGTTTGAGCAGTACTATCATCCGTCTAATGGTGGCAAATGGTCCTCTGGGCTGGCAATGTTTCTGAGGGAACTTGGCTTTCATCTCTGCAAGAGAATGGTTGCCGAGCACTTTATGATAACGAGGAGTCATAATATGGAATCTGGTGGTGAGAGTGAGGAGGAAATGTCGGAAGGTGATGAAGACGAAGAAGAGAGTTTTCTTGGTTCTGCGGAAGATGGTGTAGATAGTTCAGTCACAGATGAGGACATTGCAGGGGGTGATATTGGTTGGGAGTCTGATGCGAATTCAAAGCTGACTCCTGTGTATGGAAAAAATCCAAGACGGCCATTGAACTCAGAACTGAAGCGAAAGGTTATAGCTTTGATCATGAGGCTTGCACTAAAAGGCCAATCAGGGAAAGACTCAAACATGAGAAGATATTCCTCAATGGTGCTATCCATGCTGGCGAATATTGAGCCCCAGATGATCCTTCCAGAGGTCCATAAACATTTTGTTGTAGCATTGAATACCATCACGGCTGCGAAACAGTATGGTAATGCGATTCAGACTCTTTCTCTTTGTGTCAGGCCAATGCTTCTTGCTGGGGTTCAAGCTCCTGAAGACATGGGCCATATGGACATTGGCGAGAGAGAGCACGGTCTACAGTGCATAGCAGATGCAATGAATGCAACACTTCCAGGTATTGATGCTAACGATCCTCCTAAGAGTTTGGCTGTGTTTAGGTTATACTGCTGCGTGCTGAGTTGCGTTGGTCCTCTTGAGGTATGCAATATTTTCATTCTATGCATTGATTGCATCATTTATTTATGCTATTTTCGATGCAATCTAATGTTTGATTTTGTGGTTCTGAGTATGCAGGATAATGAAGATGTCCTATGCGTATTCAGTGAAGCATGGGCTGATGAACTGCTATCTCGGATATTCACTATTCTTGCAAACGTTGATTCCCCTGAAGGAGGTGGCGAGCACAGTAGTCATGCTGGCGCTGCAGATGAAGAAGATTTATCCTTTCTACTGAACGAAAATTCAATGTTCCGTCCGCTGGTAGAATTGTTGTATGCCCGACTTCCAGAAAAGATGCGCCAGAGGGCCATTAAGCGCACTTCTAAATTTTTGCTCGGGACCACCCTTTCTTCAGCAGCACCAGAAGCCTCTATTCTTTGCAATGCTATGGCATGGGCTGATCCTAACACTACTTCAAGCTACCTTTTGGGTCCCTTAATATCCTTGCTTGAGGGCGAATGTGATAGCATGATCAATTCTGGACTTCAGATTGATGCAAAGAGTGGATCATCAAGTCAGTTGAGCAAGGTACAGGAAACTACATTATCATGGAAACTCTGCCTCTTAACATCAATGTTCTACCATATAGGTCCTGAAATACTGGTTCATGGCGATAAGATAAAACAAATCTTGAGGACTTTGTTGCGGTCCCCTTCTCTGATTGTTCAGACCAATGCTGGACGGGCATTATCCTCTCTCCTGATTGGACTTGTTTCGTATTATCCATTGAGGCAGTATGAAGGCACTGTCTCCCACACGCCGGAAGGGGGATTTTCTATGGAACCTTTTGTTGACAAATTTGGTGAATTTGATCTGATGCATTTGTGGAAAAATGGCGAACTCAAAGACAGCAAGACCCTGGCAGCTCCAGTGTGGCATGATCCTTCTGATGCAGAAATGACCCTTGCAAATCAGCTGCTGGTAGAATTTGTAGAAGAACCTGCTCAAGAAATTATTGCTGCAGGAGAAAAGGGGTCTTCATTGAATCGACTCCATTTGCGATCACTGTTAATGGGGATGGAAGGTTCTCTTGAAGGAGCAAGGAGTTGTTTGCCTGACTTTGACATAAGATTGGAACTGCGTGAAGAAGATCATGTTACCATTATTGGTAGTCTGGGTAAAGAAGTTGGGTCAAGAGATTTGAGGCACTTGGTGGGTCAGAGTCTGCTTCATTCTAGCAAGCTGATTCATTCCGGTGATGTGGAGACATTGACGGTTCTCCTCAGGCTGCTTGATTCAACTGTCTCATTCGGTTATAGCGAATATCACTCTTCCGCATCGTCAGCATCTGCTTGGTTTTCCGACGATAAGTGGCTACAGCAGCCCTCTGTGTCTGGCAGTCTGCAAGATTCGGGTGATTTAACATGGCGAAGAAGAAGGCCTAGATGGGTAGCAATCGAGAAAGTTGCCATGAATCTGGAGTGGAGGGCCTCTCAGTCATCATACAGATGGTTTGCATCCAGTAAAATGCCGTATCCAGAGGCTTATCAACTGCCAAAGATATATCTTGACCTGATAGGTGAAGGAATGCATTACATGCTTCATGGCTCTACCAGCTTGCAAGATCTTGCAGGAAGCATCGTAGAAAGATCTGCTAAGAGATTTCCTTCAATTTCGGAATACATTTCTGCACCAATTTGTGCCGCAATCGGCAAGCTTGACAGTCACCTTGAGTTTGACCCTTCTGTTACTTGCATTGATATCCTTCCAGATCTGTTGGATGCTGCCAAGAGATCCCCATTGCGAGCGGCGAAAGGATTTGCAAGTATTCCAGGTAGGCAGCAACAGTTTGAACATATTCAAGATGCGCCATGTACCTCGATGTACAGTCTTAGTATTGTATTTTTTTCTTGCAGAAAGTGACCAGGTACAAAGGCTTGGTATTGCTGGAGTAAGTACTCTTCGTCGGATATCCTCCTGGAGATATTTCACTCGTAATTATGAGGGATATAGATGTTTGATACTATCACTAATATCAAGCTTTGCTTATTCGAGTCCACAAGTACAAGTGGCCATGAGTATTGGACAACTGATGTTAGCTTTGAGATCCATGAGACCACCAAGTGTACAGGCAAATGTGATAGCTGAACGAATATGTCATGACTGTATCGAAATTGTAGAAGAATCCAAGAAACACGATGGAGCGTCTTTATCCGGAAGACACGCAATAGCAATGAATGCAATACCCCTATTCATTCTTCCTGATCTTCCTCCGTCTGCAGCTGCTCAGTTGATGCATCACTATACAGATGAATTATTGAGTGATACTCCTACTTGCCGCGAGGTCGGATCAGTAGGGATATCCGCAATGCTACTTCCTGTGTACAGACCATATATCACTAGGCAGTACTCGGAGAACACTCAAAGAATGTCTGAAGAGTCTGTAGCATCTGCCTTGGAGGCATTGAGAAACCGCCTGGAGAAAGATGGAAAAGATTTCTTGCCGAGACTGATTAAGATGATGGCATATGATCATCATGCTCTAAATGAGACGCCTGAAGGAGGACAAAGTGCTCAAATGGCGAGCATGAGTTCAGACGAAGGGGCAGTAATTGCTGCAACCAGCACTCTTCTCAGAAATCTTGAATGGCCATCCCCAACTTCCACAGGGAAAGCCATTCGTGCCGGGGAGTTTATAACTCGATATGCAAGAATGTGTCAGCTGCTTGTGGAGGCCTCGCCTTCGTTGGTATTGGGTATCCTTCGAGATTCTTTGCAGGAGGTTTTGAGCAAACCACAAGATGGAGATAGGGCCATGGTGGCTGCTTGTGCCGAAGTCATGGCCGGAATCCTTGCCTCGGGTAAAAGTTTTGGAACTAAGGAAGAATCAGAGTCGCCTTGGGTGCAATGGGTTGGGGATTGTCTAGCGAAGGCCTTGGATAATGCCCCTTTAGACTTCCTGAGTTTATGGGGAGAATGCGTACTGAGGTTCGGCATTAATGGTTTACGAGAGAAACACATATCTGATTCGACAATCAAATTGATAGTTGATTCGTTTATACTCGATGGCGAAGCTCAGAAAGGGGTTACATCATCCTCTGATTTGTCCAAGCGTGTTTTCTACTTATCAGAGATATTTGAAGAGATGTGCAAAGGCATGCCACTAGGTCATCCTCCAGGGCCAGTAGTTCCTTCTTCCTATATGAAAGACTTTATGATGCTTTGCGTACGAAATCTACCTGGTCTTGCCTCGAAAGGGAGCGAAAGTGATATGGGAAGACAAGATGTTGCAGTTCTTGTGGCCACAGTTACTCTTGCTGCACTGCTTATGGAACGAGATCAATTACATTCGTCGGATCCACAGTCCTCGACGACTGAGAATCTATTGAAAGAAGTGAATCAGATGCTTGACGGCTTTTTCCAGCAGTTCGATTCTGCAGCAGAATGTTTGTTTGTGAAGAATAAGGATAGATTTGCAACGATGGACAAACCTAAATCTGCCATGGAGATAGATGACCCTGCAGCAAATGGCACAGAAGATCAAGTTAATACGCTTGAAGATTGTAAAATACAAGATAGAGAAGTATTGGCTCGCGTTGCTTTTGGTTGTGAGATAGTGTATCAGCTGTTGGCAAGCTCCAGTTCCTTGGCTTCCCCATACATAATTCGAATGCTAAAAAATATAATGAAAGTATCAGAACTTATTCCAAGTTCAGCTCAATTTGTTGGTTCAGTTGTCAGACTCACATTGCGCGCTTGCAAATACCAGACATTGGAGCCCTGTTCTGTTGAAGCTTTCTTTGAGTCGCTGTTGGAGTCATGCAATGGCCAGCTTTGGACTGAAAGAGCTGCAGCTCTAAGTACCTTGCAATACTTTTGGTTCCGTAATATATTGCTTTTGGGTGAATGTGGAAGCGAAAAGGTCATCCGAGTTGCTATGCGGTTATTGGAGGATTCAAAGCACGAGGTCCGAGAGCTTGCCTCAGCTACAGTTTCAGGAGTCATCAAAGCCCTGCCAGCTGACAAGCAGGCCAGAATTCGTCGTGAGATCCTAGATAAAGTGGTGGAGGTATTTCCAGAGAGAAAGAGAAGAAGGGTTGCAAAGGCGTCAAAGTCAGGAGAGGTACAAGAATACACCTTGGCAGAGCGCCATGGAGGTGCTCTCTCTCTGAGGGCTTTGGTCATGTCATCACCATATGATGTACCCACGTGGCTCCCGGAAGTCTTGATGACATTAGTACGCATTTCATCAGAGCCGGCACCAGTGAAAACTACCGTGACTGCAGCTTTGGCGGATTTCAGGAGAACTCACGAGGAAGGTGGTCTTCAAGAAATGAAAGATGTGATGACACTGGAACAATGGGAAGCAATAAGAGACGTTGCGACACCAGCAAGCTATTTTGTATAATATTGCATTAATAAAGTCAAAATCAGTTTATTGTAAATTACAACCATCTCGGAATGCCCACATTCTCGTATAATTTGACTTCTCCTTGGTACCCACAAGTAACAATAACCTGCCCATACGCTGCGTATCTACCCCTCTCCTCTGGCACAGGACGCAGATGCGCTCCCTCTGGTGCAAATATGGCAGTCGTTATTATATCGTCCGATACCTGGAATGATTCCCACGACATATTTTTTTCCTTGATAAATGGAGCAGATATTGTCTCCATCGTTCTCTCAATCACATTGGATGGATGCTGCTTTGAATTCAGATCAATCGGCCCATTTTCTGGTGTTGGTGCCTTGGAAGAGTCCCAAATATAGACTGCTCCATCATCTGCACCGACAAGAAAATCTCACCAATTATAATAAGTATAATACCAAGCAAATAAGCAAACAAAAAACTCACCTGAACCACATATTATAAAATTGCCTTTGGGTGAGAAGGATGCTTTTATTTGCGTTGATTTATTAGAATGTCCTTTGTACTTAAATCTCAGAGTATAGCCATCAAATAGACGGATTCGAGAGTCGTTTGATGTGATTAATAGAGCGTTGGGAAACATTTTTGGAGCAAAAGCCAACCCAGTAATTTTCTTCCCCCTAGCATGCTGGCCACGTTTATTCTTCACATCCAGCTGAGCTTCATATTCTAATGCATTCGAATTCGTCAAACTATAAAACCAACATTTACCTCTCATCGAACCAACCACAGCCCGAGTTCCATCCTTTGAAAAAGCAACCGCTGTAACCATGTCATGAATATCTTGCCAACTGACTACTCTTGTTTCAGGGACATTCCAGAGTCTCACCTTGCCATCAATCGATCCAGAAATGAACAAGGCTTCATTCTTAGGATGCACGTCAATGGATGTAACAAAATCGTTATGCCTGCAAACGATGACATCTTATTGTTTTAGATCATTTGTGGCTGAACATTCTATGCTACAATCAGAAAAAATGAAAAGCATACATACCTGAAAACTTTCAAACATTCCCCCACAGACACGTGCCACAAGCGTACACTCTTGTCCATGGAAGCAGAGAACAAAAAGTTGCTACTCGACCACGCAATATCGAGCACATCTTTTTTATGTCCTCTATACAATCGATATGGAGCGGTTTTCAACACCGGAACACCATGAATTACACCAGGCATCTCACCAAGCCCCTCTTCCCCCTCACCACTCTTGTCTCTTGACGATGAGGACCCCCCCTCTCCACCATCATCTGAGACTTGTCCACCATCCGATCGACGATTTTGATCGACTTGCCAAACCGCAACAACTCCATCTTGTCCAGCTGTCGCCAGATATTTACCGGATTTGCTGAATTTTGCGGCCCATATAACCCCCTCATGGGCATAAATACTCTGAACAAGCCTCAAGTCTGAAAACTCTTTAAAATTCTTCCTATTGCTCATAACTTTTATCCTCAAACCAAGATTATCTTCCTTTGGCGACGAGTATGGGGAGACAGAATCATTCGGCGACCCGTACCCCCTGGCTTGATCATCTGGAATCTTTAGCAATCCCAATTTTGAGAAGGCATCCTTCCACCAGCTCGTTTGTGGTGCCTCAGCTTGGACTTGAGAATTCTCTCCAGGTCCCATCATGTATCCCATTGTAGCTTCAAATTCTTCCAGAGATAGCTTCTCTCCACTCAGCACATTAGACAGCTGAATACCTCCAGACTTCTTCTGCACCCCCATCTCCATTGGACCAACATTCTGTGGCACACTGCTCCCACCACCCACCTCCCCTGTATTTCCTTCCTGATCCACACCAGCATTTTCAAGGGAATAAATCTTCCCTGTATCTAAATCTTTGATAAAATATCGCGGATCCATCCCCAGAACCTTTCCACCATCATACGCATCTCTAGACATGGCATAAATTCCAGAATTTGGAATATTTTTCTGAGGGGGGACAGAAAACAAGTCTGCCATGACTGTATCCGATCTATTCACAGTCTTCGACCCGATTGCACTATTCTTTTGATCACCCACGTTTGTACTCTCAGGAGCTGCATTGTCAAAATTTGTCTCGTGTCCCACTGCAGAAGCCTCCTCCACTGTAAAACTACTTTCTGCATTCATCCCTCCTCTCTAGACAGCAGTAGGATATTATTGTTATTGTATTATTATAGTAAGACCAGTTGGATAATTATGATCAGATTTCACCCTTTCTACTACAACCATAGACCCTCGCCTTTCATAACACACGTCCCTGTACCAAACGCATGTCGATTGTAGTCACTGATTCCTGTGGTCGCCGATCCGCCTCAAGATTCTTCACAGACTTGCAAGTTAACAAAAATATAATTCGAACGGAACCACCAATTCGATCATATCATCATTCTTCCAAGCCAGATTTTCTGCATTGTTCTCTCTCCATCTCACTCTTTGTTTCCATCGACAAGTGACGATATATTTCGCTCTTCATCCACTAAAAATGTAGTACCCAGTGAACATAATACATATCTAATAAATATATTTGCTACTGGAGTACTACTCCCCAGGCTACCGGAGAAAGGGCACAGTACTGCTGGCATCTGTCGGTACCGCGTGTTGGGTTGGAACTCATTAATTCTACAAAGAAACCAATAGACTAGCAGTATTGATGTAATTCCACTCGTGGATTTATATTCATCATCTTGGACATCTTAAAAAGGTAAAAAAACTAAGAGATGATGATGATGATGATGATGATGGTAAACTTGAAGACAAAAAAGTAAGTAGCCGAGCTTGAGGAGGAAAAAAAAAACAACAAAAACAAACAAACAACTGACAGAAGAACAAGGAAATTCCTTCTTTTCATCATCAGTGCATCTAATCTCTAACATAATATAATACTATATCCACAAGGTATAACAGAGTTAATCACCGTGACGATGGTCTAGTCGTATTGTCACCCGCAACACGTGCCAGCAGTGAATAGAGATCAGACAATACTTCTTTTCCATCCATCATCCGATTCGCTTCCTGTGAATCCACGTGATTCGAGGGGCCTTCCTTTGAATTAATATTATTAGACACAGAATTTACTGTAGCGGCCAGGTGTGCACTGCTGGACTGAACAGGTCTAAATCCAGCGGTTTCCATCGACTTTGCTCTCTTCTCCAGGGGAGCCGATCCCAAAGACATGAGAACATTAGCTGCGTCTTTATCATCATCAAAAGCACGTTTCCCTATTTTTTGCATGCCATCCTGCGTATGTATATGGGAATTATCCAGCCCGCCTGCAGGATTCAATGCACGACAGATCAGATGCATCAATTCCTTTTCATTGGTTGACTTGTCTCGATTGTCATAATCTCCATTGCCCACTGATTTCCCTGCCTGTAGGGATTCCAGCAGTTCCCTTTGCAGCTGTTTAAACATCATGGCCGAATGATCAGAAGCGCGTATTCCTGTTTGCTCTTCTCCTTGGACATATTGGTGCTGCGCACCTCCTACTGGTCTCTGCTGCTGATGGTCAAGATGATCGTCATTCCTTCCAGTCTTTTTCATCATCATTCCCATGTTCATATCCAATCCTGCTCGATCATAGAGAGCAAAACCTTGTTGTTGATTTTGTTGTTGATGAGATTGATTTTGTTGTTGTTGTTGTTGTTGTTGTTGATGTTGTTGTTGATGTTGATGATGATATTGCTGCTGCAGCGGTAATAACAACTGCTGCCACCCCACTTGCACATTTGTATTAGCAGTATTCATACCCGTCGTCTTGCAACTATCAAAAGACCCTTGATCCACCACCATTCCATTCTTCCCACCCTGCTGTTGCTTCCCTCCCAACACCGCCATGTCACGAATCGCTTGCTTTGCATACTCCAAATCTTGCTTTTGCTTTTGCTGCAGCGCATGATCCCTCATCGTAACACCGGTCGACCTTCTCCCCCCCATTCCGCTGTCCCACTTTTTCACCTCCATTTCCCTCTTCCTCTTCATAATTTTCTCTTTCCTAGCTTCCACTCCAAACACTGGATGCATATCCACCATATTCACAAACGCACTAGTCATCACTTCCAAATCTTCACGACAAACATGCATGCTCCCATTACGCATCCGACCAGTATGCACGTTCAGCATATCCATCAAATTCTTCAGATGAAACTCAAACAACCGATTCCGCTGTTCTTCTTCCTTTTTCCTCATCAGCACCATTCTCTGTGCTGTGGCTTTCCTGTCCAAACCTTCACCCTCCATTCCTTGCTTCTTCCCTTTTTCCCTCCCTCCGTCAGACATTACTATTATTATCAAGTAGTAGTAGTAGTAGTAGTAGTAGTAGTAGTAGTAGTATAATTAGTACGTACGTGCAGCAATTTCCTCACGTATTGTTGTATATACACCGACTATTCTGTCCAGTCTCAATCAGCCAATCTTTCTTTCTTCCAAAGTACAGCACAGCACACTATAGACATATAGACGCCAGCGAAAAGTACGTTCTATTTTAAACCAATCTGATATAATCCAATCACTAGCACTAGCGGTATTTTTACCATTCCATCATCAGTATCCACCCTGCATCTGCACCACTTCTCGCAAAGTCGGTGCAAACGAATCCACAGTCCTCCCACGAGTAAAACAAAACCCACCAACTGTACACTACACTTTTTTTAAGCTATAAAATATCACTATAAAATAATACCACCACGCTCCGTCTCTCCGTCTCACTGTCGACAGCACTGCCCTCACGTCTCTGCGCAGGCAGCGAACGAGTTTCCCGAGGCGAGTACCTTGTTGGCACTGCCACCGTATTCCTACTATTAACCGTAATTGGTCCCTAGTACGCAAATAATAATGCAATACATATAATTGAATATATTCGACGCTCACAGTTTCGCAGTGTACAGAGGGTATGTGAGCACACGCGCCCGGGTTAATCTGCTGGGACGCACCAGATACCTGTGCGACGTGGTGCTGGTTGCAATGTGCAAAACGTGCAACATGTTGCAGCAGGTTACGAGATCCGGATCCCTCGCATACGTTTACCCTAATCCTCATTGGCAGTACTGTCTAGTGCGTGGTGCTGTTGACTTCATTCGTCATAGTAATCAAAAGTGCCAAGTAAGAAGAAGGTAGAGAGAACACGTGTTTGCTGTTGCAATCGGTTGCAATAACAGGGGGGTGGATCCCTCTTGGTCTTTGTGACCTCGAGGGTAAGGTTAGGGCAATTGCCCTTGTCAGCCAGGGGGGGGGGGGGGGATGGTTGGCGGGGGGTGATGACGGGATAATGCGATGATATACATCTCGATCGCGACCGGTCGGTTGATCGTACCGATCGGGATCGATGGGTAGATATATATGTATGTATCTACCCTCTATATGCATATGCATATGCATGTACAATACAATAGTTGTAGAATGAACATGTGACAAGGAACCGAACCTTCATGTTTAAAAAACAAACAAACAAACAAACAAACAATGATGTGTGCATCCGCGCGCGCGCACACACACACACACACACACACACACGAGAGAGAGAGAGAGAGAGAGAGGGAGAGAGAGAAAAGGTAAGGATGATGAAACTATCAATCTATGATACCAGACTGGGATTGTAGCTGTAACTGCAAGTCCTAAATAATCTCTCTCTCTCTCTCTCTCTCTCTCTCTCTCTCTCACCGATTGACACAGCAGGAAAAGCCCAACCTACTGCTTGGTTCTCTCTCTGTATTGTGATTGTGACTGTGACTGTGACTGTGAGTGTCTGCCTGCTCCCCTGCCAGCGGAAGAAGAGTGTCCTCTGCCTCTTGTGCCTCTGCCGCTTCCTTGCCTGGCTGCGCTACCGAAAGTGGCTACATCGGTTCTTCTTTGTCGGGCCATGCGCTGGTGTCTGTCGGTTCCGTTTTGTTGCTCGAGAGCGTCACATGATAAACTGTCAAAGAAGTCGTCCTTCTGGTAGACCGTTTTCCCTTCCAACTGGGCCTTTACCTCCTCTACTATCTTATCCTTATCAAATTTTTCGAGTTGTTGCTGGAAATCAAATTCCTCGGGGGGAATAGCTAACGGTTGTGGTGGCGGTGCTGGATGATGATGGTGTCCTCTGCCTCCCCTTCCACCACCTGCTGCTGCTGCTGCTGCTGCTGTTCTTCCTCGTCCTCTCCCTCTCTGGGCCTGTACTGGCACATGCTTGACACTCTTCTTCTGTGCTGCTGTGGGCTGAGATGGTCGCTGTGGGGTTCCTCCTGCTGCATGTGCGTAGCTGACTGGCTTTGGGCGGGGCAGAGGAGCTGTGGATGAAAGGGAGACTGTTGGGGCTGGGGCTGGGGCGGGCAAGCTAGA
This sequence comes from Picochlorum sp. 'soloecismus', assembly GCA_002818215.1. Lineage (NCBI taxonomy): Eukaryota > Viridiplantae > Chlorophyta > Trebouxiophyceae > Picochlorum > Picochlorum sp. 'soloecismus'. Next base: position 113,995 of record PJAJ01000012.1, on the reverse strand, counting down.
TGTCTGCTGCTGCTGCTGCTGCTGCTGTTGTGGTACTTGCTGCTCATCAGGAATAGTCGGGGCTGCTACTGGCGTACTCCAGGGGTTTGAAGCAAACGCACGTGGTTCTGCTGGTACTGGTGCTGGCATCTGAGGCTGCTGTGGTGCGGGTGGCGGTGGTGCAGGCTGGCCCCATGGCGACTGCTGCTGCTGCTGCTGCGGCTGTTGCTCATATTGCTGCTGCTGTGGTTGCTGAGGAGGAGGAGGCTGGAGAACTGTCAATTCTTGGATTTCCGGTCCTGCAGATTCATCAAGCATTACTTATTATTATTGATAATCATCAAGCAAACAAGCAAACAAGCAAACAAGCAAACAAGCAATCATCAATCACCAAACTGAACAACAAAGCAAGCGAGCAGCCTCTCCTCAGTATGGGACCTATATGTGCGTACCTTTGAAGACAACCATTTGAAAAATATGCACAGATGGTGGAACTTCATGTCCATCTGGAGCCCTGCCTTCGGTCCCGAAACACCTCACTGCACACATTGAACGATGATGGTGACGTCGAGTTCAAACAAGTCAACAACGCGACCACCACGAACGATACGATGCTTGCAAAGAATAAAGAGTAATATACGACATATATGCACACTGGCGTGTTATCAGTGGAATACGACGTACCGTTCGAAAGACTAATGGAACTATTGGGCATATCGATGGAGGCGAGGATCCCTTCATACCTGGCTCCTCCGTGAGTCACCAAGGACATTAAAGAGCCCACATAAGGTAAACCAGCTCCTTCTGCCATGATGACTGTGGGTTGACTCTCTTGCTCACAACAGACGGCTGTCGTTCACAGACTGCTCTTGTTGTTGGATGGCAAATGCGGCGAATGATGTGGAAGCGAGGAAACGCGCTGTCCGTGCTCCCAGTAGTGCTGGATAATATGTATTTGTTATTACCCGACTTGAGTAATAGTAATAATTAATAAAGATGGATGGTATCGGTGTCGTTGTTTGCCTTTGGATGTAATCTCAACACAAAGTGGGAGAAGAGTTTTGATCACTCAAGTGAGATGGATTGACTTCACTTGTGCTACACTAAACTGACTGCAACAGTCAACTACTACTTGCCAGTATGAATGTACTGTAATTGCCGATACTACCACTGCCAATCTCATCATAACTTGAGGGGTATGAAACAAAAATGAAATGAAATGTAACATGCCGCAGTATGTATATAATAGTATATCAAAGGAAGGAAAAAAAAAAAAAAAAAAAAAGGCAAAAAAAGCAAGGCTACACCATGCATGCATCACAAGTGATTTGGATCCATTGTTTCGAAAGAATAATCAAATGTTTCTGGTTGGCCGACATGTTCTGGAGGTGATTGGATTGCATTCCAATTGAAAGGTGGCAGTGTATCATCGTTGCCTCTGGTTGGTCCATTCACCGCTTCTGATCTCATTTGTAATGCCATGGTGTACGAAGTAACCTTGGTGTCATAGCATCCACGAAGTTCACGGAATGTAGGACTTAGATCTCCACGTCCACAGACTGCCGAAATAGGCTCATATTCTGAGAATGGATCGTTCTTCCAATTATTACTCCTCATGATTGCCTTCATTTTCTCCAGTGAGTCTACAGATGCCTGGTCGCGTCTGAATATTTTCGATCGGGGTGATATTTCATAAGACAGCCAATGGGTTGTCTGCATAGACAATTTATATCGTCTCGTTTTCTGATGAATGAACCCATACGATGAAGGAATGGCACAAAAAGAAAACACAATGCTTACCTTTGTAAACTCCTTCCCTTGTTTCGATACTTGGTTGATAAAATCAGGATACCCACTCGCTTCATATATTTTTGGAAAATGAGGAATATTCATTGAAGGCCAATATGCCGCCATCATCAACATGCGAGTCATATCTGCAGATTGGACCTGTCCAGGGATCTGTTCAGCGACCCATAACAATCCGGGCAATGCGTCTTCTCCGGGACGGAATTTTTTCAAATCGACCACCATGTACTGATTATTGTATGTTCCCGAGTTTTCCTTTTCGAACACATCAACCCACTCTCTTCCAGAAGACCCCAACCAATTCGCGGCTCTCACTCTCTGCCAGCTCAGCACAGAATCCTTTTTGAGATGCTTGAACAAGTCGTCATTAAATATTTTATTCGTCGTTTGCAAGAGTACCATTTTCGATGATAAAATATAGAAATCATCGTCCGAAAACACTTCACCAGGGTATGACGAGAAGGATACTTTCTGTGCTGCTGGCTGTAACTGTTGCAAATCAAACTCATAGTGTTTGTAAATCCTTAGCATCGCTGTAAATGAATCCCATGTCGAATGCCCCATGTATATTTCTCTCAAATCAGGAGTTATTTTCACAAGCGCACTACATTTCCCACTCAACGCTATAGAACGGAACAAGCGCTCAGCTGCTTCCTCCCTTACCCCTGGTTCCTGCATACTGCTACCCTTTGCCTTCATCGTCGTTTGCTCCAGTCCTCCTTTAAGCCCCCAGGTGGGTCGCTGAGATGGATCCATCATATCAATAATGTCGTACAAATCTCCGTTGGATTCAAGGAACAAGAGATCGTCATATGCCATTTTTGGCACATCATCGCCTCCATGCTCCCTGGCAGCGTCATTATATCCATATACAATGCCATCAAACTGCCGAATAGCCAGGCACACGGCCAGCCAGTATCGATCCTCATTGTGCTTATCTTTATGCTTATGCTTATGAGTACGACCGTCCATGTGTCCATTTCTACTCAGCCGAGACCCCACAGTGGGCTGCAACATGTCCCTTGCAGGCAAGCCTGCAGGCATGTCCAAACCAGTCTTCTCCCTGCACTGCCCTCTCACCCACACATCCTGCGCCTTAATCCATTTCATAGGTTCTTCCAGACTGGCATTCATCGTCCTGGTGAAATACGAGTGCAAATTTTCGTAATTCTGTCGAATTCGAAAAGCTGTCAATCTGCCTTCTACATACCCAGCCGCAAACACTTGCACATCGTCATCGTATTCTTTTGACGTTTTAACCTTCAGTTTACCAAAATTACTCGCCGTCTCACTCGCGTCCACATACTTCCCGCAGGCTACTGCATCTTGTTCTTGTTCAACGTAGTCATTGCTGCTCAGGTATTCCAACCTTCCACCACGAAGCACCACACTCCCCTGTGTCTCCAATATTTTCGTTGTTTGATCATTATTATAGTCATATTTAGGTCTCAAAGACCGATTCATGGTCCACCGAAACCCCACGACACCCAAGGTGTGCATGACATGGCACAGTGCCACGATCGTAATCAGTGCGTACTTGGTGCGCATTTATTGTTCTTTGTTGCTATGTATTCTTTGTATACAAACACATATACGCAATGGTATATCACGTGTATCGAGATCAGAAAGTATATAATCTCTATTTACATTACATTATGTGTAAAACACTGTGTATTGTGTGTATTCAAATCTATGCTTCGTTCACTGGAAATTCAAATACAACTTCCTGCCCAGTCAGCTTTTTATACACACCACTAAAAGATTCCGTTCTTGGCTCGGCAGAGTTTCTGTCTTTTGGATCTAACAACACCTTGAGCACTCGAGAACCATCCACTCTGTATCTCATCCTCTTTCCGACAATTTCTGTTGGATACACCAAGTCTTCCAACCAGGCCTCGTGCACGGACGTCAGGGTACGAGATCTTGGCCTCTGCACGCGCTGTCCCTTCTTTGGTGGGGGTACGATACGACGCACTCCAACAATCACAACATCACGTCCACTGAATTTCTTCTCCAGTTCACGAACCAATCGCTGTTGCACCTTGTGGAATGATTTCAGCAGCCTGTATGGTACCTGAATCATAATGGCTTTCCTTGAAGAGGATACATCCACTTCCTTCGCTCCAGCAATGTACAGGTCCCTCAGATCAGCCTTGAGTTCAGAGTTGGTAGCTTCCAGGTCAAACAGAGCCTGCACAGTATTTATTTTGTTAATTTATTTGCTCTTCCTTTTAGCTTGCATTGCACTCTAATATCATGTTCGATCGAATCGTTATTAAAATAACAAAAAGCAAGAAACTAGACGTGACAACACCGAAGGCAACAAAACGAATAAAAACATATTCATCAATAATTATTCAGACAGACGCCGGGGCCCAAAGGCACCGCCGGCGGCACACACCTGAGCCACTTGCTCTTCTAATTCATCTACTGGCAGACCCCCATCTTTCACAATCTTTCTACGAACAGTCACTGACGCCATGTTCAACGATTATATTCCCCTGCACAGCACATACCATTCCTTCACTCTTCATGGACTCACGTCCGCCATCGTTGGCAGGGCAGCAATACTCCCCTCCTCCATTCCCCATCCTTCTCTCTGTACACTCGTATTTCACGGCAAACATAATCTACTTTATATTTTTTGACCCATTGACAAACATATCCACATGCATACAAGAACACCAGCCCCCACCGCCATTCCGCTGCACGTTCATGTCTGCCCACTCCCCCGAATGACGGCGTCGTCCCAGCATCCCATCGCTATACACATCTATCTGCCTCTATTGCCTTGCAATATCAACGTACCGAACAACTAACACAAATAGAAGAATTGTGAATACGATCAAATGGGTAGGAGCCGTGCGTTTCTTTAATTTCTCTGCCTTTGATCGTGTAGCCATTTTTTCATTCGATCGAGACATCAGTCGCTGTAATGGGGCTACCCATTGGAAACGGTCAGCGAGCGGGAATGTGCATACAACTAGTGGAGAACTCACCATGACAGCATCATTCCCATGGAATCAGGCCTTTGATGGGACTGAGTCACTTCTATAGAAGATGTTGACTTTTCTACAAATAAAAAGTGAAATACCAGTTTTGGGAGCCTTTTCACCTTGAATCGCCTGAACATTACCTTAAAATCTACTTTATCAGCATAATGAGGTGCATGTTCCCTGGCCAAGCTACCGCGAAGGCCACACTGCCCTTCCCCTTAAAGTCTCAAATCATCATGGAGAGCGGTATATACTGCAGATATATCTGGCATTGACAGGGCAATCTGCTGCATCATTTCAGCAGCAACAGCAGAAACGTTTTTTCTTTTTATAATTTCCAACATCACAAGTTGGGAGAGAACCAGGAGCGGCATAGGGTAGCTAAATTATCGAAGTATAGTGTAAGACAGCAACATATTGGGTATTTAGTGGTATGCCAATGCCTCCAGCAAAGGAACTTTACCAAGCAAAGTAAGCAATAGCAGAATTCACCCCACGTATTCCTTCCATCTCAGTTTAGTAGTGGCAATGTTCCACATTACTCTCATTCCAAATCTCTGCGGATTACCGCTTGCCCATTGCAATCTATGGCCATATGGCCACAGCTGGGTAGCCTTTACGTTCAGGTACTTGTACTGCTGTGTATGGGGTTCAGTGTCCCTTCTGTACCGCAGACTGTCGCATTTTTTAAATGAATGACAATTTTATCTGTTGGGCTCGCATGAATTTGAAACAAATGTTTAATTGTTTGTAATACAGTGGGGAAATCTGGTCGAATTGTCGATAGTCCATCTTCCGGTACTGTCGGCAGCGAACTTTCATTTCAGAGATGGACCCAGGGTTCATTCAAAGACACTTGCGTTTGGTGGTCTGCTGAGATTACCTTTTTTATGGCAACGAGATGAATGGAACGCGGCCCATAGGGTATCAATACTACTAGGTTTTGACTTGCTTGTGTGTATAGCCGTGTCTTTCTCGCCACCCAATTAGTCCAGACTACTTAGTCTGCGGAGTCCGTACACGGTGGTGCTAGATATTGTGTGCCTTGATACTATTATATATAGCACATATTTAACAGATTAATTTGTGGAAGGAACGGTTGAAGTGGACTCTGTTTGTGGTGTTCGTGAACGCATGAAGAAGAGCTGCAGTACGTTGGGAACCCAGTCCCTTGTATTGCAATAAATACTTATTGACTGGATGTTGGCCTGCGTAGTAAGTGATTTGAATTGATACCATGTATTGAGTCTATCGATTTTGGTCTGCAGCACTTTTGATGGGATATACCACTTTGCTGTTGCTGTTGGCACTGTTGCTTGGGAAACTTGGCGAGGCTCTCGCCACCAGCGGTGTGCAGAAAACGTGTATAAATGGGACGCTGTGGGACGGCGTGATGTCGGTTGAGAATGCGACGGTGTGGCAACGCGCGATGAACGCGACGGGGCTGGGGCTGGTGCTGGAGAGTCCGGAGAGTCGTGGTGATGCGGTGTTTGTGGTGAGGGACGGCGACGTGCTCAATTGTAAGGATCGCAGCGCGGCAGAGTGTCGTCAGGTGGCGCTCCAGTGGCAGCTTCAGCTTAGCAGTCCTACTGCCGTGGGTCTGCTGCTTTTGCATTGGATTCCTTCGTATCGTGATCTGGTTGGGGCTGTTTCTTTAAACAAGTCTTCCTTGCCAGTGGAGAGCAAGCTGAAGGAGGCTGCTGAAAAGAATGTGACTAGCAATGATCAGGTGTGGAGTATGGAGTTGGTTTTGTTATCTGATGTAGGCGACTTGAAACTCAGTAGTCCGAGCATAATACTCAGTAGCAACAGTGTAGTTGGGGAAGTGAGGCTGGTGGATGGCCAAGAGGCAAGGGATGGGAGGCTGGGTGGTTTAACCAGTGCCCAGGTGACTGAGGTGTTGGAGGTTTGTGACGGTGGGGGTACGGTGTACGTGCTTGACGGTGTGTTGTTTCCAGACCTGTTACCAGAAACGAATGTGACCGAGTTGCCACTGCTGGATGGTCGCTGCTGGGAAAATTTCATGACTTTGGCCCAACGGACTGGGGCAAATTTCCCTTATGTGTTGTTGGCTACGTTTGCGAATCCAATAGTGAATGAAGTGCTGGATCCTGCTAGTAAAATTACATTATTTGTTCCATCTTTTGAAGGGAACTTGGATCCTTCCTTCTTCGGTAGGTTTCTGTACTGCAGGGTTGGTTGTTGTTTTTCTTCACAACCACCAGTTCAAAAAATTCAAAAAAAATTGCAATCGGCTTGTGTATATTAATTCCTTTATTGTTGTTTCTTGTTCATTGTAGTGATATCAGCGACATCTACCCCAGAAAAAGTCGGAGAAACGCCCGTGCTGCTATTGAGTCATGCTTTAAGAGGAGGATATTGTCCAGAAGAACTGGATGGCCAGTCCATACAGAGCCTTGCTGGAGAACTGACAGGACGGAATTTTCCTCTCGCGTTTGTCGCAGATTCAACAAATCCAAACAAGGTATGTACATGTATCGTACACACATGTAAACGTGTTCATAGGATTGGTCCCATCGGATAAGTGAGAGATGTTTTTTTTTTTTTACTTACAAAATTGCAGTTGAAACTAATGCCAGAATTCGGCGATCGTGACCTTGCATTTGATGTTGAATACGTTGGAACTGCTTGTCACTCAACAATGTACTCTCTTCGTGGATTTATAACTCCCTGGACCAGAGAAGCTCAACCCTCTTTACTGTCACAAAATGACTTGGCACGGATACCAAAAATATCGTCTGGTGATGATTTGTTCAACGTGGTGGATATTTGTGCACCCGGTAATGTACGGTTGTTTTTTTTTCAGTACTCTGCGTCACTATTTTTGAAACAGTTATAAAATTTGATATTTGATCGTGTGATGGACGAATTATCTGCAGACCAGTATGCATGCGACACCTCTTTCATCCTCCGAAACATCCACCAATGGAGACTCTTTGAGTGGCGGGGAGATTGCAGGCATCGTGGTGGGATGTGTGGCAGGACTAGGGCTATTAATACTATCCATAATGTTTATTATATCCAAGCGTGGCCCTTTGCTTCCCTCCCTAAGATGGCACAAAGATACCAGTTCCAAAAGTCAGAGTCTTTTGACAATACCCATCCCTTCCGAGACATTCGACCTTCCTTGGGACGATTTGATTGTCAAACCGGAAGATATCACTTTTGATGTAGTGCCAGAATCACAGGAGCGGGTGCTTCTCGGAGCTGGCAGATTTGGCAAAGTCTACAGCGCCAAACTGTTTGGTTCAGAGAGGGTGGCGGTCAAGTGCATCCAACCCAGCGATCTGCACAGCATTGTTAAGCCCAGCTCGTCGTCTTCCAGTCAGGTGGATGGCCGCGACTTGATTCCCCGCGCTTGCAACCAGTCCTCGACCGAGGTTGCCAATTCGACACCGGCCACCACCACCAGGTCCAGCCAGTCTGTTATGCCCGGTAGCAGCTCCAGCAACCCATCGAAACAAGTGCTTCAGGAGATTGCGCTGCTCAAGGCGTGCCGGTCGCAGCACGTGGTGTCTTTCATGGGAGCCTGCTTCTTGGATGGAGAGGTTCAACTGGTGACGGAGCTGATGCCCGCCGGCGACCTGTGGTCCGCTCTGCGTGCAGGTCATGTCTCGTGGTCCCGCTCTGGCTTTCAAATCGCCATAGACGTGGCGTCCGGCCTGGGCTACCTACACAGCCGTCGCGTCATTCATCTTGACCTCAAGAGCTCCAATATTTTGTTGCGATGGTCTGGTGGACCTGACGAGTCTAATGACAGCGCCGCCGCCTCCATCAGTCAGGGAATACATGAACCCAGTTTACATCGGAACAAATACCAGGCCAAGGTCTCCGACGTGGGCCTTGCCCGCATCCTGCCAGAGTCAAGAGAGTATGTTTCGTCGTTGGGCGGCGCGGGTACCTGGAACTGGTGCGCCCCCGAGGTCATCCTGTCCCAGAAGTGCACCTCTGCCGCCGACATGTGGTCCTTTGGCGTCATCCTGTGGGAGCTGTGCACCCAGGAGATTCCCGTCCGTGGCCGGATGAGACTGGTTCGGTACGTTTATCGGCTGGCTACCCCATCCTTGAAAGGATGTTTGTTCCTTGTTGCATCTAAATCCGCCCGTACATGTTCCATGTGGCCACTATTCCTGACTGTCCATCTTTTCACCATTCCTCACTGCAGGATCCCAGACGAATGCCCACAGGAAGTATCCGACCTGATTGACCAGTGCAGCGATGTCAACCCTTCTAACCGCCCCACGGCCGTCGAAGCGTTGCGCATACTGCAACATCAAGCTCCTCAATCTCAACTCTCATAGACTTCTTCCAGCAGGATTATTTGTCAATTTTATTTTTTTCATGAAGATATCTACGTTACCATTAGTGCCATACTTTCTGTGCCTCTCTGGACAGAGAGTCCAATAGTTTTGGTACTTGGATTGTGCCATCGTGAGATGGTTCATTTGCTATAACTTTACTGTAACCAACTTTGAGGAAATGAAATGGTGGTGTGTATAAATGCTTCAGTCCAAAGTGCCTAGTCCACACATACTACCACACTGCACCTGTCGCAGAGAGAATAAAGGTACATGTAATAGGAAGTGTGTAGATGCACATGTACGTGTACCACATGAATATCCATGACGTCATGCATTGATCAACAGTACACCCCTTTTTTACTCGCAGTAGTCTACTTTCGGCCCTCTGTTTCATCGGTTCATGTTGGTAAACCAATCAGACTCCAATCAAACATGCCGTTGCATCAGCCAACCCGGAACCTACATGAACCTTCCTCCCGATCGGGATCGAATCATCGGCGTCCAGCCTCTTCATCATTCCACGAGGAGAAGTTCGGTCACGCCACGCCACGCCACGCCACAGCAGGCGGACCCGGGTGGCCATCCCCCTGCATTAAATCCCTGTGACCTGCACATCCGTGTCCAATAACAATTATTACTGATATTCTGATTATGAAAACGTGAGGGTAGAACTTGAGGGTGTTCTATCGTGTCAATTGTTGATCGTCTCTTGGTAGCGGTGCCGGCACAATTCCCCGTGGACGCAGACATTTTGGTCGGTGAGGGCTGGTCGGATGTAATTGGTATTTTAACAAATCGCACTGGATTCGTATTCATTTGTCTGGGAGTCGATTGAAGGACGTCAGAGTGGTGCGTTGCTTTTGGGTTGGACCGTTTGACGTGGGGTTGCCGCACGCATCCAACAGACTCTTGTGACAGGCAGAAAAATAGATGGTACCAGTTTTTTTTGTTAATTCAGTCGAATCACAAGAGGAACATATTGAAGGACTGTTGTTGCACGAAAGCGTGCTGGTCAAGAGTATGGGAAAGAGAGGGTCTGCTGCTCAATAGGGCCACCGCTTTGCAAAGCATGCGATTGTGTGGTATCTGCACATGTGGTGGTGGTTGTATTTCCAGTTTCGAAGTAGTAGCCAGAGGGGGTTGAGCCGAGGTGGATAGATATATACCCTAACAAAAATTCTTGAAGTATACTATAATAATAAATTGTACATGGGCAGTAGGACAATGGGCGAGCGATTGGTGTGGAAACCTGGGTTAGACGGTGGTGGTGGTGGTGGTGGGAAGTCTAGTTCTGAGGAATCTAGGGGGAAGTTACCTCACAGACGTAGCGAGTTTGTGCTGTTGCTTTTTCTCTCATTACTATTGATGATGTTTCAAGGATGTGTGTGTCAATTGGGTGGACAAAATACTACTGGGACTGAATCCAAGTGTGTAAATGGGACGCTGTGGGACGGCGTGCTGTCGGTTGAGAATGCGACGGTGTGGCAACGCGCGCTGAACGCGACGGGGCTGGGGCTGGTGCTGGAGAGTCCGGAGAGTCGTGGTGATGCGGTGCTTGTGGTGAGGGACGGCGACGTGCTCAACTGTAAGGATCGCAGCGCGGCAGAGTGTCGTCAGGTGGCGCTCCAGTGGCAGCTTCAGCTTAGCAGTCCTACTGCCGTGGGTCTGCTGCTTTTGCATTGGATTCCTTCTTTCTCTTCTACTATTAATGGATCTGGTATGGCGATGGAAACAAAGCTGGGAGAAGTTTTAAAATTGACTGGCGAGAAGAATAATGATGTGTGGAAGCTGGAGGTGGTTTCGCAGGGAAGCAATGGCGGTAATATCATCGAGGGTACACATTCAACGAATATGATAGAGCAAGTGGGACTTCCTGATGGAGTAATAGCTCGTACTGGGCGTCTAGGTGGGGATGCCAGTGGGCAGGTGACAGAGGTGATTGAAGTGTGTGATGGTGGTGGGACTGTCTATGTGCTGGATGAAGTGGTTTACCCTGAAGGATTGCCCATGGTTAACGTATCAGACCTACCGTTGCTTAGTGATCGGTGCTGGGAAAGCATAATGGCTTTGTCCAGAAGGACCGGGATTAGTTTTCCATACTTGCTGCTCGCAACGTATGCAAATCCTGTGGTTGGTTCGCTGATGGATCCGACAACTAATGTCACCTTGTTAGTACCGTCTTTCACTGGAGCGTTGGACCCTTCATTCTGGGGTACGTTTTTTATTTTATTTTTGTTTGTCTTATGTTGTGTCTTGGAATGTATTTATCTATCTATTTATATAATGTTGTTTGATAAATAAATAAATAAATGAATAAATGTATTGTGTATGGTCTATGTGTGTATGCAGTGACAAGTGGTTCAGAGACTGAAATAAAAGAAATTACCACTTTTTTGCTTACGCACTTTATACAAGGTGGTCTGTGCCCAGATGATCTGGATGGAAATGAATTTCAGACATTGACTGGAGAGTATGCTGGAGAGGATTATTATCTAAAGTTTACCAGGGATATAAAGGATCCAAATAATGTGCGTTTGACTAATAATTAGTATTGATTTATACTAGATCAATGACAATCTGAATCGCTGTGTTTCGGTTCTATGCAGTTTAAAGTTGAATTATTGTTTGGAGATCAAGATTTAGAATATCAGGCAACATACGTTGGGACAGCATGCCACTCTACAGTGTATACGCTGGACGGGCTATTGACGCCATGGAGTAATGAAAATTTACCCAAGCTGTTGGAATCAGAGTACTTGTCTAAGATTCCTGGAGTTTCAGATGAAGCAGACCTGTTTAACGTCACATATGCTTGTGGTCACTCAGAAGAGGCACGTTTTGTCTTTCCTTGCATCTCAGTCTATTTTATGTCTGTTTGTATCTATTATAGTCAGAAAAAGAAAGAATGTTTACGAAAATTTAATGAACATAATCCTGATTACATGCCTTAAATATTTGATGCAGATATTTATCGCTTCCTCTTCAGAGGATGGTTCATTGAGTGGTGGAGCGATTGCAGGCATTGTGATTGGTGCTGTTGTTGGGACAATTGCGCTGATTGGGGTGGTCTTTATTGTAAGACGGAAAGAAAAGAAAAATCATGAGAAAGAGGAAGAAAAAGTAAGAGATTCAAATAGCGATATATTTAATAGCTTTAAAACATCTGATGAGTTTGGGAGCCAGGCAGTCGAGCCCTTCTCTCTGGGTGGCATGTCCAGTCGCATGTCTTCTGGCGCAGTGGACCTTCCTTGGGATGATCTGGTGCTCAAGCCAGAGGATATAGTTTTCGATATAATACCAGGGACGAAAGACCGCGCGCTGCTTGGAGCTGGCAGATTTGGCAAAGTGTACAGTGCCAAACTGTTTGATTCAGAGAGAGTGGCTGTAAAGTGCATCCAACGTGATGATCTGGAGACTATGCATCTTGCCGTAGCCTCCGTCGACGGTTCAGGAAGGGACCTTGTGAAAAAGAAATCGGATATTGTGCAATCTAATGAAGCAGGTGCATCTGGATCTGGGGCCTCTCAACCCAGCCCATCTGTGTCCAAAAGTGTTAGTCCATCAAACCAAGTGCTTCGTGAGATTGCCCTGCTTAAGGCGTGCCGGTCCCAGCATGTGGTATCTTTCATGGGAGCCTGCTTCTTGGATGGAGAAGTTCAATTGGTGACGGAGTTGATGCCCGCTGGCGATCTCTGGAATGCCTTGCGTAAAGGGCAAGTATCGTGGTCCCGCTGTGGCCGTCAGATTGCTATGGACGTGGCGTCTGGCCTAAGCTACCTACACAGCCGTCGCGTCATTCATCTTGACCTCAAGAGCTCCAACATTTTGCTACGATGGTCCGGCGCATCCGATGAAACCAAGGACAGTTCATCCAGTCAGGGAACACCGGAGTCAGACGTCTCCACCTGCAAATACCAGGCCAAGGTGTCTGATGTGGGTCTGGCCCGCATCGTACCAGAGTCAAGAGAGTATATTTCATCGTTGGGCGGCGCGGGTACCTGGAACTGGTGCGCCCCTGAGGTCATCCTGTCCCAGAAGTGCACCTCTGCCGCCGACATGTGGTCCTTTGGCGTCATCCTGTGGGAGCTGTGCACCCAGGAGATTCCCATCCGTGGCCGTATGCGACCAGTCAAGTACGTTTGATCATATATATCATTGCTTCATCATATCTTCTCGATACAATACCTCTCTTGTCAATATGTATCTTACTTGATATATTGCTTCTTGCTACAGTGTCCCAGAAGAATGTCCTCTTGAAGTTTCAAAACTTATAGACCAGTGCAGCGAGGTGAACCCTTCCGATCGTCCCACGGCCGTTGAAGCTCTGCGAATACTGGAGGCATTATCCAACTAATTATTTCTATACTTTCTTTCCAAATTTGGATGTTTAACACACATTATTCCGGTAGTTATACTTACCTTTTGACGATTGATTAGCGAGTGAAACATTGTAGTGTGAATCAAAGCCTCACACTGTGTGACACCCATGGTTGGCAGACCAAATGCCACAAAACTGACAGCAAGGGCATTGTCCTCACTATTAAGTAATTGTGAATATAAAACAAATTTCATCAGGTTTCAAATAATTTTATCCTGTGTTTCTACTGACAAGGTTGTAAGACAGAGTCTCTATTCTCCGAAAACTGAAATAGCATCTTTGAATCAATTTTTCTACTTTTTTGTCCCAGAGGCTCTTCTCCTGTTTGGAAATTGCGCAGAAATGCATTGAAATTTATTTATTTATTGATCAGGATTTAGAAACAGAAACATGGGAAAAAAGAGTTTTCAGAAAGATCGGGCATACATCACAGCCTCGGAATGGAGGGAAGAGGGAGGAGGGCACAAAGGACGTTTACAAGGTGCTCGGGCGGATTTTCGTCGTTTGCCCTATAATTGCTGTGCGATTACATTTAAACCTGTCGAAGATGCAGTCGTAACGGACGACGGGACAGTGATGGATATTACAAGTGCAGTGCCATACGTTCAGAAATTCCATTCCAACCCAACTACAGGCGAGCCTTTGGAGTTAAAGCAACTGACGCGTGTGAATTTCCACCGGAATGGTGATGGAGAAATATGCTGCCCTGTGCTGGGGAAGGTGTTCAACGAGAACACACATATAGTGGCCATAAAGCCCAGTGGGAATGTGTATTGTTTTGAAGCAATAAAAGAGCTGTGCATTAAGCCAAAGAATCTTAAGGATTTGATCACCGACGAGCCATTCAAGAAGAGTGACATTATAGATATACAAGACCCGATGAAGCTGACAGGGAAAAATTTTGCTCAGTTTGATCACGTGAGGAACAACAAATTGTTGGAGAATGAACAAGAAGCAGGTGGACTGCATGATATCAAGGTAATGAGCGGCGATACGAAGAAAATCATGGCTTCTTTGGGTACAGAAGATGCATCTTTAGCATTTGCATCGGGGGGTGGCGGTAAAAAAGCGGAAGCCGAGAGAACGTTGGCTGCTGCAAAAGCTGGTGTATCAAAACTGCCTGTTGATATGAGACTCAGGTCAGAGGTTCGAAATAGAAGCCAGGTAGTGCGATTCAAGCCGGGAACAGCAACATGGAATACAGATGAAGGTCAAGGGGATGAAGACAATAAAGAAGCTGGTTTCGATGCAAATGCAGGAAAGGAGGTACCACAGCCATTTAGCTATGAGTATGTAGAGTCCCATGTCTCTACTGGAGCAGCTTCAAAGTCATTTACCTCTACTGCGATGAACGTGGCGACCAAAAACGAAATGGAGCGTGTATTGAAAGAATTGAAACCGAAAAAGAAGGGATACCTTCGCATGCGGACAAACTTGGGTGATTTGAATCTAGAGCTGCACAGTGATATAGTTCCCAAGACGTGTGAGAACTTTCTTGCCCTGGCTGAAGGCAAATATTATGATGGAACGAAATTCCATCGATCGATACCTAGCTTTATGATTCAAGGTGGGGATCCTACTGGAACTGGTAAAGGAGGTAGCAGTGTTTTTGGAGGCACATTTGAGGACGAAATGGATTCCAGATTGGTGCATGATGGGAGAGGAGTGATATCAATGGCAAACTCCGGAAAGAATACAAATGGCTCCCAGTTTTTCATCCTTTATAAATCTGCTAGACATTTAGATTTTAAGCATACTGTTTTTGGCAAAGTCGTTGGAGGTGTGTGATTTTTTTTCATTACCCGTAGCTATGTTTTTTTTTTTCATCAAATAACATCCATCGAATACTAATATTTATTGATATTCAGGATTTGATACGTTGACAAAAATGGAAAAAGTTCCAACGGACGATGAGGATTGTCCACTACAGAGTATTGAGATAAAAGGTTTCGAAGTTTTTGTCAATCCATACAAAGAACTGATTGAAGAGCAAAAGCTGAAAGCTGCTGAATTAGAAACTAAAGAGCCTTCAATCAAAAGTCTGGATCGAATCATGGGCTCTGGAAAGAGAAGCAGTGCATCAGGGGTTGGCAGATTTATAGAATATGCAAAAGTTTACAATCACCAGCCAAGCGCTGATGCCCAGCACGCAGAAGAGAGAGGGCAGGTCCAGGCATACAAGAGGGCAAAACCAAGCGAGAAGTTGACAAATTTTGATGCCTGGTGATCATTGATTTCATTATGTAATCAAAGTGAAGAATATGTGTAGTCCCTTATTAAGTAAATGATAACCATTACTAAATGAAAGAATATATGAAAGAATGTGAGGTATCCGTGAGGTTCATTCCTAAATGCTCAGGCCAAGTTGCAGGCCTAAAGCGGCATGAACAAAAAACAAGGCCATGATTCCTGTACCTAAATATGCGTGAATACTTCTTGCATTAGGATCATCTTCAAAGAATAAGGGCAGCATGGCTTGGAGAGCCAGGGCAACAAGCCCAGTGATACCAGAGACGAAATGAGGAGACGAGAAAATGTCCTTTTCTTGCATCAGAAGCGACATCATTCCTCCCAACGCGCCTAAGGCAAAAAATATAGCCATCCCTCCAGCAAGCTTAGGGTGCATATCTCTGGCCTTGTCGCGAATCTCCTTTGATTTTCCAGTGCGAATTTGCCAGCCAAGGTACAGAGCCCCATAGCCTCCCATTGCAAAGAGGACAACAGCCATATTTCCTGGGTGACCCCAGTGAACCAGCCATTCCGGCAGATCCAGTGTTTTGAAATACGCTGCCTGAGGCTCCAGGAACGCCCTCACGGGATTCACAGCTGCAAGAGTCACTGCAAAAGAAAGAAAACCGTCAGCCTCCACTTACCCTTGGGTGACTGGTGATACCAGGGACCAAGCAGACACACGCACATGGCAGCATTGTCGAATTCAGGACAAGACTCGTCTTCTTGGATGATGATTGCGCTTCAATATTATCATCGTCCTTCTTAGCGTGTACTTGTAGGCCAATCTGACGAGATGGACCTCGGACAGAAACCAAGGAGGCAGTCTTGATGCGATCCGTGATGGAAAGAACCGACGACGATCTGAACTGCATTGTCATCATTCTGAAGCGATTATCCTAAATATATCAAAATGTGAGATTTATATGTAACTACACGACACAGGTACCATTCGCCGCATTCATGTGGACCTCGTCAGTGTTGGGTCATTGGTCACAGATCTGTGTCTAGACTGCGTAGTCAGTATTGGTGCCGGACTGATGAACCGCTCATTGCCATGACTACCTGTTACAATGCATCTGGAACCGTAGAGAGCGCATTTTACGTTTGGTACTACGGAGTGGTAATAGTAGAGCGGAGTATACCGCTGTTTGGAATCATCAACAAGGTGGCACCAAAGGTGGGCATGTGCCTCGTCAACTGAAATGTGAACTTCTAACCTCTAGGTTCTATCGACTATTGACATAAACGACCATACCCTTTCCAGGTGCCAGATGTATTATATATTTAAAACTTTATATATTGCGATCGTCAATACCAGTGGCAATTGGCATCATCACAAGAGTTCTCACTATTTCTAAATAACAGCATGCCCGACACGAGTGAAAGTTGGACCCAACATGGATGGCTGACAGTGTCTTTGCTGTCCATGCTCGTTATGTCGCATAGTACTTGTTGCGTTGCTTTTCATTCTGAAGAGAATGAAAAAATTACGATAAGTACGTATACGGCACTTACGATATCTGCCTATCCTGGTATCAACACAAATTGGTTGATCCACATTTTTTGGCCAGACAGGGATGATGACTAGCCTGTTGGAAATACTGTATGTGATGCAATTTATAGTGTATTAAACTCTCCATTTAAGAAATTGCATTGTGCAGATGTTCAGGAAAAGATGGATGAGGTCATGAACAGGGCCAAGGAGGCTAGAGAGCGGTTCAAAGCCGTTCGAGATCAAGCTCTTACTTCATTCCGGGACAGACGTGACTTGGAAACGGGACAAGATCTCCAATCACAGTATGGTCCCTTGCTGCCACCTGTCATTATTCCACCAGGTATGACCCAGCCCTTGCTGTTATCACAATGATTTTTTTTTGTACATACCACAACTGAGGGAATATTAATCGATTCATTCTTGCAGCCAACCGGAGGCACACTGCATGCCTCAGCAAACTGGTCAGAGGAGAGTCTACCCTCCTATTAAATGCCACGACCATGGATTCTGAAGAACAAAACAACTCCGTGTCTGGTCAGCATGTAGTCTGTGAAACGGGAGGATGGGTTTCCAATGCATGGGGCATAACCAGAGAGATGACCTGCTTTAATACTCAGGGGTCTGAGATGCCATGCGAAGAATTTTGCAACAATGGGTATTCTCCTCTGATTGGTGTCCCCACTGTCGTACCAGCCTATGAAGATATGCAGACATGCTTCCACCAGCACGATGAGCAGGTTGAGTGCAAATCAGTCAGTTTGTATGCTCAGCTCATTGGGCCAGCATGCATCCCAACCCCCAACGCCAGTCATATTCGTATCGTCACAGGATACTCTGCAGCTTGCTGCCAGGATAAAGACTTGACTCTTCAGTGAGAGGCATTTCTGATTAAGATTTGGATAGAATCATATGCCTGTGCATCATCAAACTGAAATCCATGTACATAGGGACATGCTAGCTAGCCATAGCATGCATACCGTTAACGTTAACGTTACGTAGCTAACTAACTACACATGCATACATATATGCTACTACGTAGTAGCCTAGCTAGATAGGCAGCGATGATCATCGTGATATCATGATAGTTATCCATCTGTAAATAAATAATTTGAAATTAACCAAATTTAGAATAAAGCCACTCTCGCTAGGGAGTCTCCCCTTGGCTTTAAACGTGCCTGCTGAAAGGACCATGGGTACAGGTGCAAGATCGTTATGGTTAATGTAGACTACTGGATAGAGGATAGAAAATCAATCTTCAGCACATTGCACGCAGTTGCAATGAAAATTGTCGAGTTGTCTTTATCCAAGTAGCGATTTTGTACCGGAACCCGTTTGGGCGAAAAAGAGGAAATGGTGCTGCGACAGGACGCCGTATATATACGGCGACGCTACGCGTAGCGTAATCTCTGGACTTCCAAAGTAAGACTTGATAATGGCCATAACTGACGCAGTTGTACACAATGAAATGTCATAAATTTCTTATATAAAACGCAAAATATCTCATCTTTATAATCAGTAGTATTCTTTCGACAACGACACCACTGCCAGACTAACCTCTACAGCCAACTGCGCAAGACCAGGAAGACAGGAAGACAACTGTCTTGCAAGATGCATCTCTCCCGCATGGGCCAACAACGAGGTGTTCTCGGCCTGTTCCTGATTGTGTTACAGGTGATGGCAATGATGCGATTCTCTGAAGTTCAAGGTGAGGTTCATTTACCTGCTGCTGCTACTGTTGTTGTAGCATGATGTTCCACACGCTACCTGCAGTACGGCCATGACCTGAAACGCCTGTTGTCTTGAACCTTTGCAGGATTGGAAAATACGTGTGGTAACTACATTTCCTCCCCAAACTTTGTTTGTCCTGAGTCTGACGAATCAGAGGAAGCCCAGGCCTTGGAAGTGCAGGACATTACGACAAGCACGATCTATGCAGCAGGAGGCGACAACAAGATGACATACGAGGAGTTCAGTACCTATCCGTCGCAAGTTGGAATCTGGAGCCTCAACACCCCAAGGAACCTGCAATTCCAGACAAATTGCTTCTTCAAATCTCCATCGACCCCAACGAGCTGTGCAGTGGAAGATTGTATCGTGAATAAAGCCATCAAGGCTCTTAATGACACCACCTGGGGGGAGCTGGCGTTAAATGTGTGTGCTGGCTACTTCCCCTCAGGAGACACTGATATCACCTTGGGACCTTCGCCAGCAGGACAAATCTTGGTTGCACCAATCAGCAAGTGTCAGAATATGACTTTCGATGGTCCCACTGAGTGGATTTTGACGGACGAGTTTGGCAATGACTACATCATGCATGCCTCTGGAGCCAACACCACTGAGGGTGTCGATGAGGCGGCAGAGACTGCCGTCCTTCCAGAGGGCTGGAGCGTGAAACAAATCGACCTTGACGAGCCGTTCACCATCTTCCCCGACATGGATGATGACGGAAACTGTTACTATACAGTGGTCCGCGACTCTTCCGACAACTCGTATCACATGATTGGTTGCAGTCCAGACAGAGAACGACCAGCCGCTATGTTTGATGCGTGCCCGGCTGGCGTAAAATCAACGCAGGCAGCCTCATCGACTGACGCACCACCTCCAGCCGACACTGAAGGAACACCGTCATCATCGGAACCCGCATCGTCAGGGGTCTCAATGTCCGTGGGCAGTCTGGTCGCTTCGTGTGTGTTTGCGTTGATGGCTGTGCTGTAACAATCACAACACGCCTCCCATGAGAGGTCTTGGCATTGTGCCCAATTTGTCGATAGAGCGTAAGAATCACTCCACCTTCGATCAAAGAGACCCTTGTATCGGACCACCCAATCAATTCCAACCTATCGGAGTATGGACAAAACAAAACCTGAGTTCAACCATTCCCGGTTCACATAAACCTTAAATTATCCCAATATTTATTTTTACATAAATATCAGTATGTTAGGATATCAACGAGTACTATATAAAAGTATCGTGAGTGTCTTTCTTGCACTCGCAACCTTGTCGCTCACAGCGAAAGGTGAAGGCGATTTCTTCATTCTTGTCAGGTGGGTGCCCTTCAACCGAGAGACAAGCAATCATATCTGATTTTGTAATACGTTGTTTTAAGTGATTTAAAAAATCCATCAAGGTGTACCAATCACGTGGACAAAAGTTTGGAACTGTGTGGCATCGTTGACTGACTGGTTGCTCTGCTGCTGCAGACAATTTGGACCAACCTATTGCGATGACCAGAATTGTAGCGTAAAGCCATTGTAAGTCGATTTTATATTTCTATAGTTTCAGGTTGATTGCGAAACCCATAGCATCGATCGATCTATACTTTGTTGCAGTTCTGCCTTTACCCTGCACGGCCTGTGGCCACAGTATGACGATGGGTCGTACCCCAGCTACTGCGATGATTCGAATACATTTTCTACCAAGAATCTCGAGCAGACAACTCTAAACGCCATGGATTGTGAATGGTTGTCTCTTACAAATAGCAATCAAGGCTTTTGGAGCCACGAATGGTCCAAACATGGGACGTGTGCTTTGGACCTGCTGCCCACTCAGGAGGACTACTTTCAAAAAGCGATAGAGCTGAACGGAGTATACGATGTGAATGTACGTTTAGGTTACATATGTAGTAGTGGTAGTAGTAGTAGTAGTGATGAGAATACATTTTTTTGTTGTTCATCGCACATAACTACTGTACATGCAGGTGGCATTTGAAACTGCCGGAATATCTCTGTCGGATGCATCTACTCAATCTACAGATGAGCTGGAGAATGCTCTCAATGAGGCCTGGGGGGCAGAGTCCAAGGTGACATGCTCAGACGGTGATTTGTTGGAAGTGTGGACATGTATTAATGAAGACTTTGAAGCGTTCAACTGCCCATCCAGTGTACGAACAAAGTGCTCCAAAACAAGCAGTATCCCTGGTGGAGACCAGGTACCAGCATCCTGTGATGCATACTTTCCAGACGAACGCAGCTCTTCTTCTTCTTCTTTGAGTGACACAAGTAGCGCACCATATACTATCAAACATTTGCCATTGGCAGTAATATGTTGTCTACTACTCTTGACTGTCTAATGTAGTGATGCTAATTTTTTAAATCAAAATACATTACATAAACAGACTCTTTGAAAGCACAAATCCATGGTCTTCTCTATTTTCCACCTCAACATCCACAGTTTGATCAGCCATATCTCCTTGCGACACTCTCAGTATCATATGGTGCACTACATTTTCTTCATCATTCTTGCTCTTCTCTGCAAACACTAGTTTCTTCAATTGAAACGGAAAGAGAGAGTTTGATTGCTGCGACAGTTGCTCCAATGCATACGACACAGCCAAATCAGCATCTGGATCATCTATAGATTCCTGTTCCACAACTCCAGCCTCTTTTGCTGATATCCTATCCATTTTGGTCACTTCAAACCCACCACCATACGCTGGCAACTTCTCCCACACCACGCCGGAATAGTACGTACTCCCAAGATGACTATCTTCCACATGGACGACAAGCTTATAATTCATACCGGCAACAACCTGTTTTTCCGCTTTGAGCAATTCCACTTTAACGGGCCGGTTCCCAACCATCACTTTTGCCTTGTCCTCTATAGCCTTGAGCGCCCCAATCACACCACCATTTTCAACCCCCGCTGTCGTTATCGGCGTAAACCCCCCCACCATTCCTTTCTCCATTTCTTTATCTTCTGTTGTAGCAGTACCTTTTGCTGCTGTAGTCGAACCAGTAGAGTATAGAAAGTGCGTCGAAATCACGACACCCAACAATGCGACAACAATCACAGCCCCGGACCGTGAGAAGTATTGCATAAACGAGTCCACTTTTCCTTTTTCTTTGTTTTATCTATTGTACGTATCAGCAACGGTAACCACTGTTGCTTTATTGTATTTGTCAGTGACGTCAGCAGAATTCCCGACTACTCCGAGATTAGGTTCACCGAAACCAAAGAACACCAAAACTCTCTCACCTCTTCAAGGTACAGTAATATACATATCTATTCACACTCTTTAAAAGTAATGAAGAATATTTTTTCGATTTTGATTTTGGGTAAAGTGCCAAGGGACTTTTGTATACAAAGCCTTTGTACCACTAGTACACTACACAGTTGCAATCTTCAGTATTTGTTGTATTTTGAGAATCACTTGAATTATCTCCGAGAATATTCTTTAGAACGTGGAATTCTTTATTCTTTCTGCCACGGTGGTATAAGAGCAACAAATCAAACAAATCAAACAACCTCAGTTCTCAGTCCCAGTACACAAGAACAGAAGCACACACACACACACACACACATAGAGTGCGAGAATATACATACATTGAGAATAATATAAAGCATGCATCGTGGGGAAATACGAGCGACAGCTGAACACGCTGCGTATTGCTTCGACGCATTGCTGCATCATCTGCACGATACGGATGGAAGGGAAAAAGACAAAGTGGTTGCAAAAGAGCGAATGGAAGAACAGGAAGTGAAGATGAAAGGGGTTTCTTGTCCTCTGTTTGTGACATGGAATAAAAAACTGGGAATCGGCGTCGAAGAAAAAGACAGTAGTGGGTACACGCTGCGTGGTTGTATAGGGACGTTCGAACCAAAGCCGTTGGACCGTGGTTTGAGAGAGTATGCTGTGATAAGGTGGGTTGGGTGACTTGATTATTCTTCTAGATTTGTTGCTGTATTTCTGTTCATTAGATACTATTTTGGTATATTCATGAAATAAGTACTAGAAATTACAATAAAAATGATCCTGCCTGCAGTGCTGTGAGGGACTCTCGATTTCTGCCGGTCAAACTGTCTGAAGTAACTGCCTTGCAATGCTCCACGTCGCTGCTGCATTCATTCCAAGCTGCAGACTCTTGGGACGATTGGGAAGTAGGGCAACATGGCACTACCATTGACTTCAAGAATCCATACTCTGGAAGGCATCACTCGGCAACGTTTTTGCCTGAAGTAGCACATAGTCAGCAATGGGATAAAAAAGAGACACTGACGCATCTGATTAATAAGGCTGGTTGCCGAGTAACAGATCCGGATGATTTGAGAATGATATTGGACTCGGTTGAAGTGGAACGATACCAGAGTTCAAAGTATGTGCTTGAGTACAGTGAATATGTGACACTCAATGCTGAATTAAAACCTCTGGGCCTATCCTCTTCTGATGTGATGGAAATCACTGTGCCAGCCTGACAAATTTGATTGCTTTTTTATCCAGTTGTTTGTTTGTTTGTTTATTTGTAAACTATACATAAAATAATAATAATAACTATAATTGCCGTTCTTCTTTCACGGCCCTTCCGTCCACCCCCTCACCACCTCCCCCATCAGCATATTTATCACCACCAGCAACATGAAGCTCTCTCGTCTCGCTTTTCAATGCCTCATACCTCCTTTCCAACACGGCAGCCTCGTCCTCCAGTACAGCTATATCATCTTCTAAACGTTTTGCATTCAACTCTAAATCTTCCAGCAAAGCAGGCTTTTTCGTTTTATGCCTGCTCCCACCACCTCCACTAGACCCGCCTCCCCCACTCTTTTTCATACGCCGCTTCTTGGACCCACCACCATCACTATCGTACAGCCACAAGGATTCGTCCAATCCATCATCCCCACTCTCTAAAGCTTTAAAATCTGGCTTTACTACACTACGAGCACTCCTGCAGTTCCTCAGAACAGTCATGACCTTGAGCATTGTCGGTAACCAGAAAAAAGGTTGTGCAACAAGTCCACCATGAAATCGTGTAGCAGCAACAAGCGGAGAAATTGTGACCATTCACATACGACATTGCCATATTGTATTTATATACATGTATATTTATATATCCAATGCTACCCACCTCCTCGCAGGCACAGGTTCCCTGCCACTCGTCGTTGCATCCATTCTCTGCAACCCCCAGGTCAGTGACTCGGTCGGTCAGTCTACGAATTCAAAGCACTCGCTCCTGATTTCCATTATTTGATCCTTGTACATGACAATGTACCATTTGAATCGATAACTCGTGAAATGAAAACAGCTCTGTGTAGTGGTCAACAGACATTATCATCTACAGAGGTCGATTTTTGATTCGACGGGTGGGAAACGAGCCCTCTGCTCGAGGGTCTGCTGTGCCTGCTGTGCCTGCTGTGCCTGCTGCGGATTTGAAAAATTCAAATCTGACGTGCAAATTCCTGTTCAAATTTCACTGCCTCGACAGGGATGAGCATAATACGTTTCAAAATTTGAAATTTGTGTTCACTCGTTCCATCATATAATTTATACGAGTTGGATTTGGGACTATAGGTGTGTGCATTTGATACCAAATACGTATCGAATCGCCACGTTTTGCGAACGACGGATCTGCAACCCGGTACCACTGGAGTCGTGGAATCTTCTGCGAATAGATATTCTACATTGTTTTAATATTTACACAGTTACTAGGGGAGTAAATTACGTGTTTTGTGTGGTGCCTTCTTAACTACACCAATTGCTCTTGTGCTCGTTGGTCGATTGCATTCAGAGATTAAACCTTACAAGATGTGTTCAAGGGTGCGTTGTTGTGTTGATTGTTATGAGAATTGATTGTATTGTGTTTTTGGCAGTATTTTGTGTCGAATGAAAATCGAGTAGAACTCGACAGAATTTACGAGAGGAAAAATCTTTGTCACAAGCAATGAAAGACGGACACGAACAATTCAGATGAAAAAGACGACAAGAGTAACTATATTCATAAAGTAACTGTGGGTGCAGGCCGGTGTGTGGACTGAAGAAGAAGATCGCTTGCTGGCGGAAGGGCAAGCTGTGTTTGGCAACAGATGGTCTGAAGTCTGCAAGAGTATTCCTGGGAAGAATGGTCAGCAATGTGCCCAGCGTTGGAGGCATCGGGTGAATCCTGAGATTAAAAAAGAAAAGTGGAGCAAAGACGAGGACGAGGCGCTGACAAGGCTTGTGAACCATTACGGGAATTCGTGGGCCAAGATTGCCAGGAATATTCCTGGTAGGACAGATCAACAATGCATGGGTCGCTGGAAACGTCATTTGGATCCAACGATTCGTCGTGCAAAGTGGAGTCAGGAAGAAGTTATGAGGCTCTGTGCACTGGCTGCTGTGTTTCATAACTCTTGGAGTAGTATCAGTCGTCAGATGAAGGGGAGGACGCCGCAGCAATGCAGGACTCGTTATCACAACCTGAGGAAATTGGGGTTTGTGAAAAAGATGGCGGAGGAGATTGCAAAGATTGACGTGGCGTCGATTCTACAAGAATCAGAGGAAGGAGATGAAGGGATATTGAGAGAGGAGGAAGAGGACGACTACGAGGAGGAAGAGGAAGAGGAGGAAGAGGAGGAGGAGGACAAAAAGAATGCTGTGGTGATGATGAGGGGCAACAAGAGGAAGCAAATATCATCGGATGGTGCTTTGGAAAGTAGGACGTTCAGGGAGAAAAGGGAGCGCGGTAGGCCTACGAAAAGTCAGCATGACGGTATTCGAATGGTCAGAGGTGACCAGAGAAGGAGAAACCCCGTGGCAATCAGGAGGAAGGAGCAGGAGGAATGTGTTGCCTACCCTGCTGAAGAGTTTGCATTTCTGCAGACAGCCCAAAAGTCGGAGAATAAAAAGAGGAGATCCAGTAAGTCGTGGTCTTATCGCAGATTAGATTTTAAGAATATCATTGCGATATGGGAAGGGCTAGAGGTAAAGGAGCACCGCCAGATGCATGGGAAAGTGCAATTCATGATGGCAAGGGGAGAGGAGAATCTCCAGCCTGGCAGGGATGGGTTTGTTTTGGGGTCCGCAAGCAAGATGCTTATGAGCCCTGGAATTCAGGACCAAGATGAAGGCATCATGCTTCCAATAGACAATACTCTGACCTGCTCGAGTCCATTTACAAACTCGAATGTCAAATATCACTGTGGCTCCTCCCATCATCACCAGGCTGGCGGTGCATTTGAGGCTCCTCATAACCAAGTGGCTCAATACCATAATTCCGTAGAGGCTACTCCTCCCAAGCCAAGATCAAAGCGACAGATCATTGAGTACCATAGAAATACGAGTCCTTGGTTGAGGGCAGGGTTCGCTCCGGATTTAGATATGGATTTGGTTCATGAAGTTCATGGGAGCAAGACACCGCTTTCAGCCCTGAGGCATGCGCCAAAAGGAGGACTTTGCTCTCCTGCGCTTGCTGATTTATTGCAGTCTCCACCATTGACATACGACTTTTCCAATTCAAAGCATGGGGCAATGCAAGGATTGATATCATCTCCAGCAAATATCAGGCCACCCCAGTTTTGGAATGCTACTCAGGTTACTCCATCAAGAGATGCATCAAGGGTGGTGCGATGCCTGGATGCAGACATAGAATGGGCCAGTGGAGAATCCCTCGATGGATTGAATACAGACTATTCCAGTCAAAACGCTTCTGAAGACTTGCAGACAAATCAAGACGGGCCTTTTGCTTCCAAGACGTATGCCTTCAACACACAACTTAGAACCCCAGCAGCTGTGGGCACTGGTGCCCTCATGGTACCAGACTCCACGCCTGCACCTCATAGCGTCATGGTGAGAAACAGAAACGTAGAGGAGATGTATGTACAAAAGAGGAAGCACGATTTTCCCCGTTATGTGTCTTTTGACGATGCACAGCAAATAGCTGGAAGCAGCTGCCATCTGGTTGCAGTGGGGCCTGCAAATGATGCTGTCCAAAGTGGACCAATACATAACATTTCGTTCCAGACATTTGATCAACCAGCAAACAAGAACGATATGAGGGCACGAAGTCGGCGACTAAGCAGTGCCCATGTGCGCATGAGTCTACATGCTCTGCTTGAAAATGCCTAGCTACAGTACAGTAGAGTACAGTGAAAATTTTAGTTGAGCCACTTGCTCTGGGATTTGCCCTGATTCTTGCTGTTGTTGTTATTTTCATTGTTACTTTTGTCGGTGTTGTCCTTGTATAACGCTGCAACGCAATACCACAGTCCACGGACCAATAAAACATTTACATTACTCATTGTCTCGTCAATTGCTTGGTAACACAATCTAATCTATTATTTGTCTTGCCTCCAATTATAATCTTTTTTCAGCTCTATTATGCGAATATCATCCATATACTCCAGAGCTAATCACTTGGCAAACCGTCCAATTAATTCCTGAAAATTCAAAAGGCAGCAGCACTGATCATGATCATCCAGTTACCCTCTCACATGCATATGGGATGCATCTGTCAGCAGCGTTGGAATCTGGAGTCCACATTGTCGACAGGCTGAGAGTTGGCTCAAAGTGCTCCCTGCGTCTACAGACCATTTCTCAAATAATTTAATCAGTTGTTCATCAGAATTTCCAATTCGCTGGAAGAGGCGAATCGTATTTTGCTAGAAAGGAACAGCAAGTCAAGAGCAATAACAACGGCCCGGCAAGGAGAAACACAAAATTGCAAGGCTGGAGATTAATTTCGGCGTGTTGTGTCTAGCATTTAATGAATATAAGGATACATGGAGACTCATGAGAATTTCTGCGGGTCCTGCGACCTACCCGGAATATTGATTTGTTGCGATAACTGCCCGTTAGCCTTTCATGCGAAATGCGTTGGATATTGTGCGTTATTTTGTCGCCTTGTGCATTGAAACAGGGTTCATATTAGATTTATCATTTTGGGGAATATTTTGCGGGACTCGGGATTTTATCCAGCTGCCTGGAGTGGCTGGTGAGAGGAGTATCAGCCAGTTGGGGAAGACCTTGTCAGGACCTCACTGATGATTGAATATTGGATGTCAACTGATTGGTTTTGGCTAATGATTTTGTATTCGTGCAGCCAGCTCAAATGTTTTGAGTGACGATACGCCTTGGTATTGTTGGGAATGCTCTCGGAGAAAAAAGGTGGAGTATTATTTTGAGACAACCCCATATATGGCCCAGTTGGGGAAACAGCTGTTGGTGGCATCAGACAGCACATGCACGGAATACCATAAAGCAAAAGTAAAACAGAAAATTGGTAAAGATCAAATCAAAATTGAATTTACGCACAAGGTGAGATTTTTTTGCGGGAATGAATCTCTGCATGGCAAAACAGATGCACAGGATTTTTTTGAGCTGCATTGTTTGTTGCTGCTTGGTGCAGAAAGTACCTTTTCTTGAAACCATATCCATCAAAGACAAAAGGATATGGAGAGGGACGTTGAAAAAAGAGTCATTTTTTTATTATGAGGAAGGACAAGCCTATTATCCAAAGTTCGAATCGGTTGCAGTAGATTTGAACAAGGCTAGAAATTTTGCTCTTCCGGCGGATAAAGGTGGGTCTGGATCAAAATCTCAGACTAAAAAGGAGCAGGCCTCCAAATCTGACAAAGAAATTCGAGCTGAGAAAAAGAGTAATGTGGAAGAGTCGCCTAAAACAGTAAAGGGCAAGAAAGCGGAGGACAAGAAACCACAGGAGGATGGTAAGAGGAAGAGAGATAGTGTCTCTCAAGGTGGGGTGGCACCAGCAACAGAGATAAAGTCCAAGGAAGCGCTGGGAACTAGTGCTCAAAATATAGCGGAAGGTAGTAAACCCCAAAAAACACGCAGTGGTGTATCCCCCCTCACGGAAAATGGTGCAGCCGCTGTATTAAAGAAACTGGCCTCCACATCTCCCATGCCACCTATTGCTAAACCGTCTGAAGCTGGGCTGCCCCGCAAGTCATGGAAATCTTTGGAGCTATCAGCAGCAGCAAGAAATTTGGCGCCAGGCGATAGTGTAGAGGCGTGGGTGGAGGCCACTGGTTCACGTCCTGGGGGTTGGATTCGTTGTACTCTCATGGAAATGACTGTTTTGCAATCAGGAGCATGTTCTCCATATTATGCATTTCTTCATCTCAAGTTTGACCTCATCAGCTTCAGTGATGAAAATAAGGAGAAGCGAGTTTATCATGAGGAATGGAGACCTCTAGCAAGCACCACTGCTTCAGGGGATGCTCCCAGGTATATTGTACATGTACGGGTGTCAGATTCTGCAAAAAGGAGATCCAGCGAGCTCCAACCAGGTGACCGAGTGGAAGTCTTGGAGTCAAATGTGTGGTGCCCAGGGACCTTGAAAGGATCATCGTATGAAACCATGACAGGTGTGGTCATCCTTGACCACCCAAGCTTAGATAAGAAGACTGCAATCACCAACGTACCATTGAGTCGTGTCAGAAAGGCACATCCTTATGAAACCGAATGGCATGGCATGCTCAGAGAGGTCAAGCCATAAGGCCACTTTTGTCCATTTCTTCCATTGTAGTTGATATATGATCTGCTTAGGTCACATTTTTCTAAACTGTAATCCACACAAGTCTCAAAAGCTCCCTTGCCAGATGTTTGCTCAAGGGCAAAAACAGGAAAATGGGATACAAAGAGTCAAAGGTAGTAACATGAAATTTCCAGTGGATACATGGTGGTGTTTAATAACACCAGTTTGTAGTACTTTTCTTGTTGGTCATGTCAGGAAGAAAAGATAAGGTCAATGTCAAAGGCCTGGCACCTCCCATCGGCCGCAAATGACGAGCTGACAACGGGCACCAAGGCCTGTCAGAGAACACTCACACTCAGACATGAGACGCTTAAGCACGCTCTCCACGGATGCGGCGGGCGAGCTGGATGTCCTTGGGCATGATGGTCACACGCTTGGCGTGGATGGCAGCCAAGTTGGTGTCCTCGAACAAACCAACCAAGTAGGCCTCGGCAGCCTCCTGGAGGGCAAGCACGGCAGAGCTCTGGAACCTCAGGTCGGTCTTGAAGTCCTGGGCAATCTCACGAACCAAGCGCTGGAATGGCAGCTTGCGGATCAAAAGCTCGGTGGACTTCTGGTACTTTCGGATCTCACGAAGAGCGACAGTTCCTGGTCTGTAGCGATGGGGCTTCTTCACTCCTCCGGTTGCTGGAGCGGACTTGCGAGCGGCTGCACAACAAACGACACAAACAACGGTCACACTCTGAAACACCTCCCGTGAAACAAATGGTACAGATACAACACAAAGAGGCGCGGCGCGGGAGGCACGAGGCCAACCACACCCACGGCATCATGACCTCGAGGTCGACCGGGCAACACAGGACGACACGTACCCTTGGTGGCCAGCTGCTTGCGGGGAGCCTTTCCTCCGGTTGATTTACGGGCGGTCTGTTTGGTACGAGCCATGGCGACAAAGTTTGCTTCACACGACAAATGGTGATTTTGGTATGGCCGGGGCACCGGGGGGGCAGGGGGCTTTGTTCGGATGGGGAGGCCAACTGGCCGGGATGCCGAGGCGGGCCAGGCCTTCG
Source organism: Picochlorum sp. 'soloecismus' (assembly GCA_002818215.1). Classification (NCBI taxonomy): domain Eukaryota; kingdom Viridiplantae; phylum Chlorophyta; class Trebouxiophyceae; genus Picochlorum; species Picochlorum sp. 'soloecismus'. The sequence continues at coordinate 83,535 of PJAJ01000012.1, read as the reverse complement.
CCTATCCGGGCATCCCCCAGGAGCGCTCGCTCAAGGGGGGCCCAGGCTGCATCCCCCTTCCCAGCGGCCCCTGGACCCCACCCAGGATAGGCGACGGGAAGCCTGGCGTCTCTCCCGCATCCGGGCGGGGGAGCCCTCGGGTACTTGACCCCCTGGTCCCGTCGTTGTTCGGCATTCTGAAAATCGCAAGATTTCTACAATCTCACTCACACACAACTCATTCAGCAAACATGTCTGGACGCGGTAAGGGAGGAAAAGGACTCGGAAAGGGTGGTGCCAAGCGCCACAGAAAGGTGTTGCGAGACAACATCCAGGGCATCACCAAGCCCGCCATCCGTCGGTTGGCTCGCCGCGGTGGAGTGAAGCGTATCTCTGGTTTGATCTACGAGGAGACCCGTGGTGTGCTCAAGGTGTTCCTTGAGAACGTGGTTCGCGACGCCGTGACCTACACGGAGCACGCCCGCAGGAAGACTGTGACCGCCTTCGATGTGGTGTACGCCCTGAAACGCCAGGGACGCACCCTGTACGGATTCGGCGCATAATCTGCTGGAATTTTATGCTTATGCATATCTTTTATCGGAAGATGTGACGCATGGCAACTGCCAAAACCAATAACTGGTGTTTTATTAACACCACCAATAAAGGGAAAAATTTTACACTGTTTTTTTACCGTTCATTTTCACAAGAAAATCTTGATCGCTTTACATAGATACTGTTGCGTTATATTTGTTCTTTACATTTCATTTGAATGAGGCTGACCCTCTCTTATCCAACAATAAGAGCCCTATTTGTGTGAGAGCCCTGCACGTGCACAAGTACTGTGTGTTAGTGTTGGAGTTCCTTGCTTTGACTGAACTGCCACGCACCTGTTGAACGCAATGCTTGGTTTAGATACGGTACCGGTGATTATAATAGGAATTCTGTCATTTTCCGTTAGCCCTTTGATGGCGAAAATATTCTCCAGTGTTGTCTCTGCTATGGCAGCTGTCATACTTATTCGTGGATCAGAAGTATCACCATACGTGGTCCCTGAAAGGATCAATTCGATGGGATACTCCACGCCTGGGACGCCTAGTGATATATTAGTTGGATGAATAATCATGGATTGGTCAAGTTTCATTTCAACTTGTGTCTTTCCCGACTTTACTATTGCATTGGCTTTGTCCCTGAAATACTGCTGCAGTTTTTTGTTTCCCGTTCCAAGTGATAGGATCTTCATGACATTATTAATCGTTTTATTTTGTCCCACTTGTAGTTCAAATTCTTCCAACTCAAGTGTCATGGCTGACGAAGGCCATACGTTGTATTTTGGGGTGAGAGTTGCTTGCAGACCAGTGGTTTGCAGATCAACAACAGAAGTCACAAAGGGGTTGACTGTTTTTAAAAATGCCCTGCGAAAATCCAAAGTCGCTAGTTATATTACACTATTCCATTGTATACAATACAATACATACTCGATTATCGCCGGTGTAATGCTCGTAGTGAATTTGATTGGGTTGTCTATTGGCACAACAAGGTATCCGTCTGGGGTCATGCCTCCACTTAGAGAAAATCGAAAATCTGGAGAGTCCATCTCTACTTGTAATTTGTTATGGATTGATAATGTTTCTGCAATTAATTAAAGAATAGGAGCAAAATGAAAATCGCATTATGTGTGATTTTATTCGAGTACATAAACACATACTCTTCTCTACCGTCAACTGCCTTGAACTCATATGTTTATAAAGGGAGACATCCACAAAAAGCCTTCCCCCCAGCACATCCCTGTACCATTTCATATATTCTTAGTATCATACCAAAATTGAAATAGAGACTACTCAGGTCCAATTCGTTGACAGAATCAGATATCCAACTCACCTCATGGCTTTTGGCATCTTCAACACACCATCTGACACAAAAATGTCCATCTTGTCAAGAACAATCTCGGCCGAAAACGATTCATCTACTACATCGGACTGAAATGCCTTGGGAACCACAGGTGGCTGCATTTTCCCCTCACAGTTCCCATCACATAGAGGTTTTGGACCCAGACCCAGACCACAATCAGTGAGAGCTTTTGTCCACCAAAAGAACCCCGTTTGGCTATCCACTTGAGCTGATATCTTTGGATTCCGGATAAAAACCCTAACTCGATCATCTCTGTTTTGATTTCTTGTCATCTGCTTCCATACACTCTTTGTAGCGTATGCACGATCTATCGTCATCAACTCCTGTTTGTTGTATGCAAGCTTGAAACCCTCAACAAAAGGATGCTTTGTCCTCCAGCGCACATCCGCATTGCCAATAGATACCTTAACTTTTGATATCGCATTCAAAACTGTACATAAAGCGCCCAAACCGTATCTGGTAGACAAGATGTATGGCGTTGTACCTACCAAAATGCATAGCAGGGAAGCAAAGCAGAGAAACCCTTTCAGGACTCGCCTGCAGCTACAGTTTAGCATTCATATCTGAACCCTCCCTCCTGTCCAGACATCTTTCAATCAATACATTATTATTCAAGTACGTGCCTTACAAAGAATTGCCGCAATTTCTCGAGAAATCCAGTGTGCATATCATTGTTTGACGAAAGCACCCAATTCTGTTGGGTTGTTCCGTTGCTGGAACATGACGGCGGAACCCTATTTCTTCGCCGCTCAATCGCATACCATTTTGGCAAATTATACAGAATTTTGCAACAATATTCTCGAGTAAATAGGTGTGGTGATGATGGAACAGTCTTTCCGACAAGTGTGCTTACAATTAAGCTTTGGCCAATCATGGTTTCAAACATGATCCTTTGGATTTTATCAATATCAATATCAAAATAAGAAAGAAAGGCTTGAAAATCTGAGACAAATACAAAAAAATCACACATCCACGGATAACTTTGACCTTTTGTATTTCAAACAGCCAATTGGGCTGCAGCTTGAACATATATCAAGAGAAATTCAGAGAACGAAAGCATGGGACCACTCAAATTGCAGTTCTTTTCCCATTTTATGGATAGGCTACCAACTCGTGATACTCATGTGGTTAAAATGTATCCTGTTTCAGCCGCAGAGCTTGAGAAGGTTGGAAGGTTGGTGAAATCCTGACCTGTCCTGCATTTTTCTTGGGGGTGATAGAATGCCAAGTTGCTTAGTTCGCCTGCATATGCATACAAATACATCTTGGCTGGCTGTTTTGAATAGGATTCTTTTACTATATTAATGGTAAAAAAAGCAGATACTCACAAAAATCTGGTGCCACAGGCATTGCACAAGATTGGTTTTTCAAGAGGGCCTTTTCTCCATTGTGGTGACTCTGCAGAGCAATATACAACGCAAAATAGAGAGTTATTAAATCTGTTCTGGCGTGTTTTCATTCAGACATTGCTGAGGACAGGTAAAAAAGGCAGATGCATCCTAGTGGGTACCTGCAATACGTACCAGAAACACCACAGTGGGTGCAACAGGGCCCTTCGCCGTTCGAATAACTCTCTGCAATGAGCTTTTGCAAGCTTCCGTTGCTCCTTTTTTGTGATTGCGTTCTCTCTATTTCCCCTGAGAGCTCAAATGGATCCAATTGCAACATTTCGCTCTCAGACACTGCCCTCAAAATCGAGCCAGTCTCTTCATCGACAACTGCCAACAAGTATTTTCTTCTCTCTGGCAAGCCACATTCACACTCAGATGTGAAATGCAACTGATCTGAAATATTATACCCCTCGGAATCTCCTGATCCCTCGCGCATTGTGTAAAGACCACCAGCAGTTGAACGTTGGAGAACTCAACTGCCCTTAGTGCGCAAGCCTATGGCTGTTGCGCGAATGTGCTCTACCCCGATTAAGCACAAGATGTTTGCTTTTGATTGTAGAATGTTCATTCTAGCCATTAAGCCGTTGTAAGTGTACAAGTCTCAATGCTCGGCAGGACATCGCACCTTATGCAGGGGCTGATTCACTCGCTCTGGTCGTACCTTGAGGTACAGGTGCACTAACTTGTGGTACTAGTGCAGTACCAGCTGTATTTTACTTTCTGAGATGCGAGAGAATTTGAAAAATCTGAAAAAAGGTCCATCGTTGTCGTTACACGTGTTACAGAGTCAATTCCTACTATTGAGACAGTAGCTTTCTTGTTTAAACAAAGCAAAGTATCGAACAATCGAAAACATGTCCTAGCCAAAGAAACGCAAATTATGATCTGCTGCCCCAACAACAAGAGATCGGGCATCTTGACCCCAAGCAACTGCATGGACGCCCTTCTTTGGAACCTCTGTAAACTCCTTCACCAATGACCAGTCCTGTTTCACCGCGTACACGCCAACACGAGGTCCACCAACTGCAAGGAAGAGCCCGCTGGTATCAAATTGTACTGACGAAACCCCAATCTCGCTTCCAAATGGTTCCAACGATCGAATGCTCGCCAGTTTACGCAAATCCCATATTTTCACTCCATCTTTTGCAGCAGAAGCCATGCTGTAACCATTCTCTGAGAATGAAATGGATGAAATGCTGCCAGCATGTCCTTCAAAAGTTGCAACAGACTGTTGAGTCCTGGTCTCCCATATTTTCATTGTCGCATTACTCGTTCCTGTGCATAAAATAAGACCATCTGGGTGTAGAGCGGTTGCTGTATAGGCGAAGGATTCCCCTTCTTTGGGGCCTACGCGGACGAGCCTTTCAGTTTGTGCCACATCGTACAAGGACCAGGCACCATCGGCACAAGCCGTGAAGAAGTAGTCGCCAGATGGATGAACATTAATAGAAACAACTTCGTCCTTACTTTTTGATGCAGTTCCCGAGTTCTCCATAACTGCACCGCAATCATAGCCCTCGCCCGACTCTTTCCACAGTCTGATTGTGCCATCAGAGCCAGCACTCAGCAATGTAGTCTTATTCTTGACAAAGCAAACGTCCAGAACTTTCTTTGTGTGTCCCTTGAGAACATGCAAAGACCTTTTCTCCTCTACATCAAAAAGATGCACGGTAGAATCCGATCCAGCAGACGCTACTAGGGAAGACTGAGCATCTGGGCATATTGAAACAGCAAGGATTCCACCCTTCCTCGTTGCATGCACCGGAAACGACCCAACCGATCCATAACCCGAAATATCCTCCACGCTAGCTACTGTAGGAGATATTGTGCGCTTTTTCCTATATTTACTCAATTCTTTACTGGTTGCAGTCATTGCATCCACAACATTACTGTCTAAGCCACCCTTTGCCTTCTTTGCAGCAGGCTCACCTCCCTCTTCCTGTCCAGGTCTCCTTGATCCATTAGTTTCGGGCCTTTGTGATGAAGCTACTTCTTTTGCGACAGCTTGAGCTTGCTCAAATTTCTCTCTATACGTATTTCTCTCGGTAATGAGCCGTGCAATCACACGAGTAGCCGCATCATGTTGGTACAGGGCATGACTCAACTCCTGGCGAGTCGTCTGGAGTGCCTTTCTGAGCTGATATGTCTCCAACACTGTCGCATCCCATTCGTTTTGGAGCAAACTCAGCAGTGCAGGAACAGATGTAGCAGTCGTCGGTCTCGCTTTGGCAATAGTGCTGGACTTTATCTCTATCAGATCATCAAGCTCCAGTGGCTCATCAGTCACTGGACACCGTCCAATATCTTTGACGATTTTCTCAATTAAACTCCTTTCGAACACATGCCCAGAGATTTTCGACACCACTGGGTCTTGAGGCGTCGTTCCAGAGACTGCATGCAGGCAAAAACACCCAAACTCAGTACCTATAGAGCAACTAATTTGATAGCAGCCCCCAGTTAACATCATGACACGTACTTGAACAAAGCATCGATTAACCTCGCTCTACCACGCAGATGTCCTGAATTAAAAAAAATGGATACCCTGAACCTGTTCTATGCGATCTGGCACTGCAAAAATTACAACGCCACCTGCGGCAGTGAACAAGATAGAGTGAGATGATTGAAACCAAAAAGGAACGTAAGCACGACCTTGTTGCCCTCACAAAATCAGTACGTCATCAGCGACCCATAGTAATCGATGAATATCCCAATAAATTATTATTGGTGCTGTCATTCCGAACTACATATCCTTAAACAAGCAAAGCAACGCTACAAAAAGTTGCTTTCCCGTTGCAAGATGCCGAGATTCCCGACGCTGTATGGCAGCATGGTCAAGAACAGCACGCCATCATTGCAAGTATATCAATTTTCATGGACTAATAACCATTTCCTAGCCTCGCTTCATGCCTCATCGAGACCGGCAAACAAATTCATGCACCACGTACCTTTCAACAAATCTGTTGTATTTAAGCCAGCTGCTTCGATCCTTCTAAGCAGACTCACTCCCAAAATAGCCCCGGAATATGTCCTTTTTGCTTCTGTTGTATTAATTACTTTTGTTTCAATGGATACAAGAGCGTAGCAGACTGTTTTGAAGGGGAGTCCTTGTGCTCATATACTGATCACCGCCGTTCAAAGGGCCACGGCGATGGGGACATCCGAACCCGACATTATGATTCCCATCAAGAGTTTGCTTTGATGGGGGACTATTAAATTGGCTGATGCGGATGGCTGCGCACAATACCGCGACTTTGCGTGGTCCAGTTCTTATAAAGTATCTTCGGAGATAATTTATAATATTAACGTAGCACTGTTGCAATGGCTCCTACAGTACCAGAAACTGTGTTGCGTAAGCGCAGAAGAGACGAGGAATGGGCTGCCAAGAAGGCCGCAGCCGCTGCCGAGGTACGTCTAAAGCAATGTTGTTTGGATATAACGAGGGAGAGTTCTGGCATAAATGGCATATATAAAGAATATAGATCCTTCTATAGACCTACAGCAGGATGCCAGGGTCGGGGAAAGGGTCAAGGTATTCGGGCCCAAGACATTACGGCGGCAAGCCGGCATGGTGGAGACGTTGTTGGCCCGATGAATGCGTAAAGCCGCAAATGTCATTGCATGTATATCGAAATAATAATTATGTGTTGGCACGGGAGGAAGGATGAATTACGCGACGATGTGTTGGCATACCTCCTCCAAGGAGGCGGTGGAGAAGGCCGCACTCTGTCTCGAATTTGTGTTTTGGCCCCATAAACTACTGCACCTGGCAGTGAGAACGCGGATGCCCAGAGTAATTGGAATTTCATTTCTCATGTTTATTTGGTTTTGCTCGCAGGCCTCTGTAAAAGCCAAGTCTCAGAGGAAGGAAATCTTCAAGAGGGCTGAGAAGTACGTTGCAGAGTACAGGCAGACTGAAGCCGACTTGGTGCGTCATCGCAGAGCTGCCAAGAAGGCTGGTGGCTTCTACGTGGAACCAGAAGCTAAGTTGATTTTCGTTATTCGTATCCGCGGACTTAATGAAGTAGCCCCAAAGACGAAAAAGATTCTTCAGCTGCTGCGTCTCCGCCGCATCAACAGTGGGGTGTTTGTCAGAGTCAACAAGGCCACGCTGAACATGTTGCAGAAAGTGGAACCTTATATTGCCTATGGATATCCAAACCTGAAGACCGTTAAGGAGTTGATCTATAAACGTGGGTTTGGAAAGGTCCAGAAGGACCGCATTGCTTTGACTGATAACACTGTGATTGAGAAGGCTTTGGGTCAGCATGGTATCATCTGCATGGAGGACTTGGTACATGAAATTTTCACTGTTGGACCAAGCTTCAAGCAGGCAAACAACTTCTTGTGGCCATTCAGGCTGTCGTCACCGAAGGGAGGGATTGATAAGAAGAGACTTCACTTCATCGAGGGAGGACAGGCAGGAAACCGAGAGCATCTCATCAACAACTTGGTTCGCAATATGAACTAAACACTAGAATCTTCTTAAGTGAAGAAATAGACTGTTTGTTTTATCTAGCAATGTACTCCTCTAGGTTATAATTATTCTTGTGTAACTACACTAAATAATTTTTTGGTCGTCATCATCATGGGTACTCTAGGGAGTACATCGAATCTAAGAGTCCTATTTACATACATATAAAGATAGATAGATTGACAGAAAGATTCCGAGGAACTTAGTTCTTGTATCCTCTGGAACTTCTGCGACCCCTAGCACGCTCAAACTTACGTCCCTTACTACGCACATATGGCTTGGCTTTGGAGTTTGGTACACCAGCAGCACCAAAGTGCTTGACGGCCTCTCGGCTGTTCTTTGGTCCTCTCAGCAACACTGTGTTGGATCCAGTTGGTGCAATGAGGGCGAGCTGGTCAAATGTCAGAATCTCGCCTCCAGCCTTGAGGATACGGGCACGGGCGGTTTCGGTCACACGAAGTGCTACCACGCGCAATTTGGGAACTTCCATTAGTCTCACATCATCTGTCACGGTTCCTACAAGCACGGCAATTTTATCTTCCTTTCCTTCCATGAAGTGCACCAGCTTGGAGAGGGACAGAGGTGGCTGATTTATCTTGGACATGAACAGTCGCCTCAGCACAACCTGATTGAACTTGCTGTCAGTGCGGCGGACCAAGAATCGGTACAACTGCAAAAAAGGGTCACAATATACATGATTATCTCGGACTCTATCCAACTCATCCGGTAGCTACAGCAAGTTTGCCACGACTGGCGGCCTTGCAGACACTCGCGTACCTTGACCAGCAATTTCAGGTATGGGTTGTCGCTCTTGGGAGCAACCCTCTTGGTCTTTTTATTACGACCACCAGCAATCAAATCCACTCCCTGCACATCATTTACACCTCACCCACAAGTCAGAAGACATGAACTCGCTCACTCATTGACCGGCAACGGGTCACTCTAGACATCTTATGGCCGCCTCCAGGGTGAATATATGGTCATTTGATATTCAATTTACTTTTATTTGTTTCAGACAATCAATCAACCACTCATTAGTTGCACACAAGCCCCACCCACTGGCCATTACGTGCCACCGCCGTCAAGACCTCCTGCCTCAAAACTCTGCTCTTTCCCACATCCATACACCGTCACTCGAACATTAACGCACCATGTTGCCTTTTTATATTCTAATACAAATTTATGTACCGAAATTGGCAGTCTAGCAATGGTCTTTGTGCACATGTCCGGAATGCTCACGATGCTAGGAACAGCGGAATACCCCACGGTCCAAGGACGTGTTGGACCGGACAGTCTTGTTATCTCTCTAGGGGCGATCCCAGTCAAGCACAACTGAAACGACTCGATTCGTTGCAATTGCACTGATGAGATTTAAATCATTCAGTAAATATTTTAAAGAACATTCTTAATAATAACATTAGTAACAGCAATCGATGTGAATGTCGCCATTATCATGCAAATAGACCGTTACGACCAAGGGTGATTTGTAAGATCGATGGAAGGAAAGGGTGGACTTGCCGCACATGTAGAACAGTTTCAACAAATCGATAAAAGATTGCGATCTGCGCAGAAGGAAAATGGAGTGTTCTGTGCGGAAGCTCGCGAAGCACGGGACGATTTGCTAAAGTGCAGTGTCACCTGTTTGACCTGGAGCAGTTCTGGGGCATCAAGATCAGAACCAGAGAAGGATGATATAGAAGATGCTGGTGATTCGTCGAATATAAGTAGCGCGGAAGAGATGCATCTGAAGCTGGGGATAGAGCGGAGTGTGTGGAAGTATGGGTTTTACTTGCCACTGCTGGACCTTCGGGCCAAGGAGAAGAAGTGCATTGCTGAAGAGGAGTTTCGGCATTTGCTGGAAAAGGTGTGATATTGACGCCAAAGTAACGGATTAACATGTATTTTAAATGAAATTAGATAGAAGAAATATGTTTTCCTTTTTGTATTTGCGTAGACGAGGTTTATTCTCGATGGCTTTATTCAAGAAGGTGTGTTGTGGTACACAAGACTGGTGGATGAGCTTCAAGGCAAAGAGACCAGGCAAAATAACACCGGAGCATTGGATGATCTATATGCTCAAAGCAAGCTTTTAGGAAGGTGTTATATCTGTATAGGTGATTTACAGCGATACAAGAGGAGTGTTGGGGTGGGACAGGGCGCCACTTGCAATATCCAGGACTTTGCAGACAGCAGGGATGCATACTTGAGGTCTATCACAGCATCCCCGGGTGTGGGCAATGCATACAATCAAATGGCAGTACTGTACACCATGATTGAAGATGATGTCAGGGCTATCTATTTTTATTTGCTGGCGATGTCTGTAAGGGAGCCTTTTGGGAGTGCAGGGAGTAACCTACAAGCACTCCTTCACACCAGGATGTTGAGTACAACAGGGAATTCGAAAGCGACAATGAGCGCGAGTAGAGATCCTCCAGTAAAAATGATGAATCAAGTGAGAACTTTTGATCAAGTTGAACGGGCTGTTGGCGATCGGTATGTGTACATGATTGGAGCCCTGTATACTCGAGTGGGTGTAGAAAAGATTCCAGAAATACTGGAGCAAAATGGGAGGGACCTAGAAGAGTACTTGAACAGAAGTCTGCAGCGAATGAAGAAAATTGTATCATCTAGTACGCCTCGTTTTGGTAGATCTCGAAGTGCAGGGTTGGTTGAAGATGCATTAGCAGTCCATGCTAGTGATGAATTCAAAATACCAGGGATGTTGATGATGATTGCATCCTGTCTTCTCGTAATGCTGGACAATAAATTGAAGCCTAATTCTTCCTCGGACTCAAGACAGACTGTCTCAAAAGCATATGCACAATGTATCGTAATCGATCTTGCTGGGCGATTAGCCCGTTGCGTGGCACGTGCCCAAGCCTTGGTGAAGAAGAAGGCATTTGGAAACAAGGGTCTAGAGGCAATCGCAGCAGAAATGCTCCTACCCTTGATGCTATTACTCTCATGGGTGCATCAAGATATTCAAACCTGGAAGCATATTTCTTATTTAAACATTGAGCAAATTTGTCGATTGTCGGGCAGCAACAAGAGAGTTGTCAACAACATATTCAAAGTGTTCTTCCAAGGGTTGGAGTCTGTCTCATCAATCCTCGGGTCACTAGTTAAAAAACTCAATCGCGATTCAAAATATCAATCTTACTATTTTCTTTCAAATATATACGCTGTGCGAGGATGCTCAGCTCTGGAAGCTCTTTGCAGGCAGGCAATATCTAGAACCGGTTCACCGACCGAGCCTGGTACAACACAAGAACTGGGTGCCAATGGAGACACTCGTGCTCGACTTGGAGCACGGCGGAAAGTTAATGGCGTGTATTATGAAACGTGCTCCATCATCCATACCATATATTCTCTATTATCGTCACTCTCTGCAGACTTTGATCGCGAAGAGTGTTCTGCGTTGACCCAGCACCAGCCACTAATAAATGCATTTCGGGCAACGATTGTTTCACAAGAAGAGCAATACATGTATGGACCGACGCCAATGGATGCTGTATCGAAGGATGAAGACCTCTGCCGCCTTTTTCAGGATGAAGAAGCAGCAATTTTACCTCGTCAATCATCCAGAAAGGCTCCAGGGCCCAGGGCAGCAACATATGCAAATGCAACTGGCAGCCTGGCCTTGCCAGAGCAACAAGGATACACGCCTGAACATGGTAGATTCTTGTCTCGGGTGACATTGTGTGACGACAACGTTGTCCAAGAATTTTCACACGACAACCAGCAACTGAACACAGATCAGATAGGCCCTAGTTTTGACCTAGACCAATTTGGCAATGCTAAACAAAACCAGTATGACATTCTTGGCCACAAGGTGGACAAGTTATGGGAATGTATGCATCCTGGTGTGTGAATGACACTTGACATGTCGTGTCACATGTCATTCATACACCAAGATATATCATCAAGGAGGGGTTTTCTTTCATGATGTGTTTTGCATAAGAATATTATAATGTGTCACACTAGACTCTCGATTCCAGCATCCCAATGGCCTTCTGGACCGATGCACAACCTCAACTAGTCCTGAGTATATTCCCTTTGAATGAAATGCAAACCTGTTTTCAATATTTCTGAGAGATGACCCATACTTGGTAGTCATATGCACAGAACAAAGATCTCAGCCCCGTTCGCTCAAGATCGGCTCCAGGACGTGCGTACGTCCAGTATTCCGGAGCATCAGAACTCTAGAGTTCCCAGATCTGAGACCAGTCGTTCGAAATCTGGCATGCATGCGTTTGGGGACGTACTGCATCTGGATCCGAAATATGGGCAATTACCAAAGTATTGCTCTTGGATTTCAATTTTAAAAAAAGACAATACTTTTTCACTCAAAATATAATTTTAGAAAGAAATCTGCGCATTAAGTACCTGCATCACGGCAATCTGAAAAAAACGTGTTGCGGCGTTGGGACAGATCCATCTGCAGCTAGGGCAGGCGTAGACAATTATTTCATACATACCATATAAATAGGTATAGTGGATTTTACTACAATTGAATTTTTTAACCATGTACCATTTTTATCTTAATTCGAGGTTCGTATCCCTGTTGATCGTTCTCCTCGCCTGTGGACTTGGTGTGTTGGGACAGGAGCTGCCCACTGAACCGCCAACTGAGTGCGATGGGTCCTTTTGCGAGGGATGTACTCCATATAAGCCAAAAGAAGATAATAAGGACGACTTTCCATGCGGTTTCAATGATATTTACGCGCCTGTGCCGGTATTCGTCTTGAGGAATGATACCTCTCCGGGGCAGGAGCTGATTTCAACTCAGTGGGTCTGCTATCCTTGCTGCAGCCTTGGCTGTGGCTTCAATCAACCTGGAAATACGTGTTCCTACAGAGCGTATGATTGGAAAGAAAACGAGAAGTATGGATGTACGAGTTGTAAGGGAAAAGATGTCTTGGTGCCCAATGGAGGAACAGTCAAGACTAGCTTTGCTGATAGATCTACAGAAGCTGTGTATCGGGTGATCAATCAGCCATATGGAGGTACGTTGCCCACTTTAGTCGGATGCATGCCAAAGGGATTGTGCTTTTTTTTCTTGCTATCTTTATAATATGAGACTGGTTAATAACAAAGGTAACTTTGTGCTTTGCAGTTTGTGCTGCTGAATCCTCGGTTCAGCCTTCTCCAAAGCCACAGCCTCAACCAGTACCAGAGCCTCAACCAGTGCCAGAGCCTCAACCAGTGCCAGAGCCTCAACCAGTGCCAGAGCCTCAACCAGTGCCAGAGCCTCAACCAGTGCCAGAGCCGTCACCGGTACCAGAGCCCTCCCCTAGTCCTTCCCCCAGAGCATCTCCAGATGTTTCACCTCCTCCAACCCAGCCTGCTCAAATCCCAGAACCAGAGCCAGCCCCTGAGCCAGAAACTTCTCCGTCTTTTGAGCCAGTTCCAATCTCTTCTTCCACCGGAGAACCGCCATCGCCTACTTCAGCAGGTTATATTTATCAACACGTGGTGTTCGGGGTGTGTATCGCTGGTTTCGTAATGAACATTGTGTAATGCAGAGGTATAATGTTGTGATTGATAGAAATTAAAGACAGAAGATGGTAATTTAATAATAACGATATCGCCCTCTTTGAATCCTTGATTGATACAAAAGAGGTTTGAAAAAATACAAGTGAAGCAAACCGGCAACTATACCACATGCATGCCCTAGCAAGCTAGCATTCGGGGTTATAAACTGTATCAAAAGCAGCTCTGCCCAGGCCAGATACTTCACAGGCACAGAAAAACCAGCGACTGTTCCCCAACCTGGAGAATCGTGGGTCAAGATTACTTTCAAACCAAACAGCACCCCACTAAATCCCACTGCACATGTATTCATCAAGTTTCTTCCCACTATCAGCTGCACCAGTAGCATGTTGGTTGGCAACATGGCAGACATCACCATGTACAATGCGTTGGACGTTAGCATCAACTCTCCTAGCAGCACCGCAAATCCAAAAGAACCATATAACGGCTCCAATTGCGCTCCTTTTACCAGCAGGCTCCCCATATTATAATACAGATGATAATCATCAGCATGAGTCACAGTCCCCCAAAACAATCTCGAAAATTCCCCCCTATATAGGATTGCGCTCGGCTTTAAGCACGCCTGTCGAACCGATGGCACGTCAAAAGGTAATATACCTGCTACGCTATTAAGGTAGACTAGGATGTTGAAGGCAACTACTGCTATTGTGACTGGTGGCTTGTGCTCAAGCTGGTGTATCTGCTGCAGCAGAAGCAAGATGAACCATTCGGTAGGAGCTCTTGTCCGTGTGTGTGAATATCTATTATATCTAGACCCATATCTATTATAATTGTTATGAAAAGAAGGTCTATACATGATGCTATTGAACCTTTACGACGCACTCCACCTCTGCTTCTTGAAATTGAGTATTTTAAGTGACACAAGTCCTTTACAAACTATCAGCCGTGGCATCTTTGTATCACTCTCTGTCTTTCATCTATAATTCAAAATCCATTTGCAATAATGTTCGAAGAATTTAGGAAGAAAACTTTACATTTGTAAATCCATTGCCTGTCTGGATGCATCCAGAAGAAATTCAATCAGAGGCAGAAAACTCGATGCCCCAACGTTTCACAGCTGCCAAAATGCTGTTGAAGTTTTATTTATAAAATTATACCAATAAAAACACATTTACAAGATCAGTACGATTGTCATGAACACACAGTGGACTAGAGGGAGCCAGTTTCGCTTGCACCGCGAATGTCACTTGGCCAGATGGACCCTTGGCAATCGTCGAGCCCCTATTGGTACGAATAGAAGATTGATGTACTAGTTGATGATAATTGCAATCGTTTTAACAATTGAGTAGACCATATACTGTCAGTGTTGGGGCGGGCTCGTTTCTGGGTGGCTGGTATACGGCGCTGGTGTTCCTGTCAGTGTTCGAGCTTCAATCATGGTATATTACAAATCACGGAATATGTGCCTGATTTTGCAGACGTTGTTGTAAGATCAGGAAGTGGCAACACACCAATTGCTTCGGGGAATGTAGAGGAGGATGTTCCTTCGTATTTTCAGTCCCTTGAGGAAGGAGAGGTGAGTGAGAGCATTTTCTGTCTTGATTCTTGGCACACAGCTCTGCCTGAAATGCCGAACAAAGAGTAATACGTATATCTTGTGTCAAAGGGTATTATAGTATTCAACATGTGTGGATAATGACGATGCAGATGCGCACGCAAGTTGCACCAGCTCAGCAGAACCTGGCTCCACAGCAGGCACCTCCAGCAACCTCCTTTTGGTCAGATGTTCCACCACTCGTGTGGATTGGAGTCGGCATTTTGACAGCGAATGTAGTATCTTCAGCTCTAAACTTTGTCAAGGGTGGGCCACAGAAGATGCAACAGATGGCTATGGAGCAGATGATGAAGCAGATGATGAAACAGGCTGGAGTCCCTCCACCAGGAGCAGGTGCGAATCCGTTTGGAGGTCCGAATCCATTCGGTACGATGCCTGGTGGTGGTGCAGCAGCAGGGAATCCATTTGGAGCTGGGTTCCCAATGGCAAGCCAGATGCCGGCATCGACTGCCGCCCCGATCGATACGAGTGCCACACCGGCCTGGGAACCAAAGCCTGAGACGACAGCTGCCCCAGCTTCATCTGCACAGGAGCCTGCTGTGGCCCAGGCGAGACCCCTGGAGTCGGCCAAAAAGGCGAAGAAAAATGCATTTGTCGACGTTGATGTTGCAGAACCTGTCGAGTCTGGAAAGAGGGAAGATTCATCCAAAGGCAACACTAGCGCAGCAGCAGAGCCTGCTGCTCAACCAACATTTTTTCCACCACCTCCACCTCAGCCAGAAGGAGAACCATCGTTTGCATCATCTTCCTCGGCAGGGGACGCGAGTAGCATGTTAGATATGCTTAAGAATCCAGAGATGCAGAAGATGCTATACCCATACCTCCCAGAGCCAATGAGAAACCCCGAGACATTTGAGTGGATGTTGAACTCCCCAGAATACAGATCTCAGTTGGAAGGCATGCTGAACCAGCAAATGGGTGGCGCCGCTCCAGACGCGGTACAAGAATTGATGAAAGACGCCGATATGAGCCCAGACAAGATGAAGGCCCAGTTTGACGCTTTGGGCATGTCTCCTGAGGAATTTGTCCAGAAGGTCATGTCAGACCCAGACCTTGCCACATCCATGACCAAGCCTAGCGTCATGGCAGCGATAGCAGAGTGCACTAAAAACCCAATGTCTATCTTCAAGTACCAGAATGACGAGGAGGTCATGAGAGTATTCGAAAAGATGAGTAGCTTGTTCCCACAGGCAGCTGGAATGCCTGGAATGGGAGCTGGAGGTTTCCCACCACAGCCACCTTCCTCTTGACTAATTCATGGCGAATTTGCCATGATGAATTAACAGAACAGGTGATCTAGTCATTACTTTTTTAGTACGCATATCTGCTATGTGCCTCTCTTGCGTGTAACAGGAATCGATACGTATCCATCTCACTCACTTGCACAGAAAGAAAACTGCCTGGAAGCTGCCTGGCATCACCACATTCATCACCACATTCATCACCTCATTGCCTTTCTTTCATGTGGGGCATCCATGTAACAATCGATCAATGAACAGGTATTAGTTTTATTTTACCATAAAGTGGTAATGTATTTAATAATTTAATAATATCGATCAACACGTACGGGGAAACAAAGTGTCCACAACATAGAAACATAAAAAAAGAAAGAAAAGCAACAGAGAGTCAAACAAAAAAAGAAAGTAAGAAGAGAAAGCGGTACAGAAGCGGTACAGAATCTAGCAGGCGCCCGATTCTCTGTAACCTTGGAACGGGTCACGTGACTTTCGTGACGTCATCCAATCTCTCGCTACTAGGCTGTGTGAATTTGAATTTGCTACGCTGCATTGAGACAAATAAAACAATTTCTAAAGAAAGGTTCGGGGTGGCCCATATTCCATCGACTGTGTAGACATTTTTAAAGGAGAGTAAGTCGGCGTGGACCATCAGTCAGTCGGAACACAGACACAGCATATGTTATTTCCAGGGTCCTGTAAAATGGGTTTGTGAATACGGTTGACTAGATACATATACGTGTTTCCAGCGACAAAGGTGTGTATTCGGGGTTCAATGCGACATTTTAGTCTTTTGGGTTTGACCTAGACCTGTGCTGCTGCAAGCACGGGTCGACGTGTAGAACGCGTCAAGGTGTCGGTAGGGTATCCGGTTATGTGGATGCATCGTGATTTTTATTTGTGTATGGATTTGGGTGGTTGAGTATGGTCTGCTTTGCATGCTGGTGCTGGGAAAGCGACAAGAAGAGGAGCTGATAGAGTATGTCGAATAGTGGCAATTTATTAATTGAATGAAGGAATGGTAATTTCTCGGGATTTCTTCTGTTTGCAGGAAAAGCGCAGGTGTTTGGGATTTAAAATTACTGAAAATCATTGCTATGATGAGGACAACGAATGAGAGACAACAAGAACGAAAGCAGGAAGGAGGGAGGTCCTTTTCACCTGCGGTGGAGGCAAGGGCAGAGGACGGACATGCACTGGCGCCTCGGTTGTCTTCGATGACAAGAGGGCAAGACTCGTGTCAGGTTGCAGAGACTTTGTATGGAGGTCATAGGCAGTCGATGATGGTGCCATTGACTCCAACTCTGATGGTTCGAATGGTTTATGGGGCTGAAGAGCGTGAGGAGGGAGGCGCAGTACTGCACAAAGGGGGAGAATGTGGTCCTTTGGAGCGGAGCTTGTCGTCATCCTCGTCGTCGTCCAATAGTTTGGATGATGTGAGAGGTGACTTGATGGATGGGCATCTGGATGATATTATGCTACGTCTTCCTCCAGTGAAGATTAAAAGGCATGGCAGTGTGCAGCTGGAGCAAAGGAATAACGAATTCCAAGACATAGATTTCGATATCCAAGGGTCAGAAGAAGGAGAAGAAGAGGAACCATGCACTCCAAAAGACCAGCCGATAATTACGGAAATGCCGCAGGCTCCAAGACGGCCGGGTCTGCTGGAAGGGCTTTGGGATATGGAGGATGATTTAGGGCCAAGTAGTCCAATGTGCTGCTTTGAATTTGACGAGGAATGGGGCTATACACGGTCTGACTGAGATTGAAAGATGAATGTGGCTAAGTTACCAGTGCTACATACATCCGTCTGATTAGAAGCAAGAAATCTCTGACGTAAGGAATGATGACTGCCATTCAATTCGATGAGCATGGAGGTAGACAGTGCAAGGAATAGCGACTGTCCCTCAATGAATGCATAGCCGTATCAAGATGAGAAGGAAAAAAGTATACATATGTCCACCAAGGGCCGCATGTCTGAAGAGAGTAGTTTACTGTACATGCAGGCCCAGCAGTTTTGCCATGTTGTTCACACAGGGAGATATCTCTTCGTGTGGTGATTACCTATGTTTTATTGAAAGCAAATGTTTCATATAATGTTGCTTTAGTTGTTGATTGTTTTCCTTTTGGGTTTCCGCCGATATACATTGTGAGTATACAGTTGGTACAAATAGGAACAAAACCATTGATAGATTTGACAAGTGATGATGGATGGTTTTTTACGCATATAAGGCACAATTTGGGGTGCCATCATACGAGATAAGTCAGTCTGGTTATGACCAGTGGTACATTGTGAAGACGTGACCATGTGACTTGTCAAGCAAAATATATGCAACTAATGCCTAGAGATTTGGAGTAACTCTAAATGTTAAAAGTTTGAATGTTTGTCATTTGCTTTTGAATCGATGAATAAAATCGTCTAATTTTAGATATGTTATTTTTATGCCAAGTCTACTGTACTCGTATTATAAAAAATACTCAGGAGCAGGCCGCATTCCTGGTGAGCTATTGCTCTCATGGGCTGCTGCATGAAATACCTTGAAATTTGAATTGAGTTGGCCATCCAACTGCAAAATTGCAGCCACATTTCCACATCTATAGCAATAATTTGGCGCTGACCATACTGTCACCAGCTTATCACCAAACATATTCTTATAGCCCTCCATGACAAGCTGGTGAGCCCTTGCAATCAGCTGCACATCGTTTGCATGACAAAACTGCGCAGTCACATCACCCCCAAACAAATACCCGGCCCCTCGAGGACTCAATCCCCATCCTTCGACACCTTCTTCGGGATCAGACCATAACAGATCGCACATTGCTCCTTCATGAGGAACCTCCTGCTTTCTATCTATAATTCGAATTTGGTCTATTGTATGCAAGGCCGGTGACAGACCTCCGTGGACACAGAAAACTTGACCATCTACCAAAGCACCCAACGCCAGATAGTCAAACACTTCGGTACAATATCTCCACACAGTGGACGAACTATACTTTCTGAGGCATTCATCATAAAATCCATACACTTGAGTAATCTGTCTACTTTCATGATTACCACGAATCAATGTCACCCGGTCAGGATATCGAACTTTCAGAGCCAGAAGCAGCAAGAATGTTTCTACACTGTAGAAACCTCTATCTACAAAGTCCCCCAAGAATAAGTAATTTGTCTTGGGACAATCATCACCCACTTTGAACAGTTCACATAGGTCATAAAATTGCCCATGAATATCCCCGCCTGCATGCACAGTTGTATATGTATAGGCATCTGCTTTCCTTACTATAGTCATACCAACGGTCAAAGAATGAATGCATACGACGCACAGATTGTTACAGGTGAGCACACATGCTGCACGTTTGCTTCCTCTACCAGCAACTCTATCGCCTTCTCACACAGTTTCTTCACTTCATGCTCTTTCAGGCATTCACACTTCTTCAATTGATCAATCCATCGATCTAGATCCATTCTTTTCCGAGAATTTGAGAATTATCTCAAAGGCGTACCACGACACGTCTAGACTAGTCTTTCAAACTGTTTTTCCCTGTGGGTGTCCCTGTGAGTGTCCAAACGACCCGCGAGTCAGCAGTCTTCACGATCGGCCGATCATGAACAGTTGAATGATTTTATAATGTCTTTATTATTATCTCCAGATCCTCCTTCTGCGTGTCTCTCTGAAGAACAAGTAGTTCAGTAATTTCGTCTTGTTGAAAGTTCAAAAAAAAAATCCATCACGTATCTATCTGCGTTATTCCTCGCCCATGTAGAATACTCTTTGTCTTATTTTTTATTTACGTACGACTGGTTAAAGAATCTAAAATGAATGGCATGTCCCTCAAGGACCAAGATCAGTTCAACAAAACCTATTTTCGCCTCTAATAAAAGCCCTATAAGCCTTGACTGTCCGTATCTTAATCTCCGTTTGTCACTGTATGAGGCTGATTGCGGTGTTTTATATATCTTTTTGTAAATTTGCAGAGTGAGGAGGTGACCCCGCCGTATTGATAAACTCAGATTTGAGACCTTTAGAGGGCTGATTCCCAGTTGAATCTAGAGCTTAATACGAGCTTTAATGCGCTCAATTGGAGCCCTGCAACCAGTTTGACCCATTAAATAAAGTTTTGATACCCTGAAAGATACCAAAATAAAAGGGAAGTGAGATACGATTGTCTGGATTGTCGAGGCAAGAGGGACCGAAAAGACCCTATTTGTTTGTGTTTAGCACTGTGGAAGGAACACGGGAACTTGTACCATCACAGTGAACTATAGAGTATCTATATAGCCAATTTATTTAAAAATCGGAACGAATATCAAAGGCAGACTGATGGCGAATAGGTTTGTAGAGGGATTTCTAAAGTCTTGGGGCGTGATCCTGGCGTCTGAAATCGGCGACAAGACATTCTTTATTGCGGCTGTGATGGCCATGAAAAACTCAAGAAAAGAGGTATGTTGGATCTTTTGTCATTTTACGTTGATAGTGTGCCTGGTATAGACGAATGGGACAAGGTGCTTGTTGGTGCACTCCTTCACAACCTAGTGCATCTTCAAACTCTACTAAGTGCTAATATTTTATTGACAACAAGATAACACAACGCATCGCGTTGTATGGTAGCTGTCAGCTTGCTAGCTGATGATTTCGTTCGTTGATTCTTGTTTATGAAAGTTATGTTTGACCATAACAGTGGTTTGGTTTGAATGACTGTGCCAATGAATAATAATGATGATGCAGGTATTTGCTGGAGCAATGCTGGCACTGGCTGCCATGACTGTCTTGTCTTCTCTGCTAGGATGGGCAGCCCCGAATTTGGTACGTGATTGATTGGTTTGAAATATTGAAATGTGGGAACGGTACAAAATATGTCTAGTCTACATGTCTGGCTTATCTCACCAGTCATCATATCATTGCTCACGGCTGCTCTATAACTCTCAATGTTTGTAGATCTCAAAGACATATACGCATTATGCTGCGACAATCCTGTTTTTTGCTTTCGGATTGCGTATGCTGTACGATGCAATCCTGGGCTCTCCTGGGGAGTCTGAACTGTCGGAAGTAGAGAAAGAACTGCAAAATTCTCAGCACAAGCCTGCAAGCTCAGGTGGCAACAGTGCAGAGATGGGAGGAGTGGGAGGAAAGAGGAAGGACATGGGATGGACTATTGCGTCATTTATAAAGAAAATCGTATCACCAATCCTGCTAGAAGCGTTTACATTGACATTCTTGGCGGAATGGGGTGATAGAAGCCAGATTGCTACGATTGGCCTTGCAGCAGCATCAGACGTACTTGGAGTCACTCTGGGTGGAATATTGGGACATGCCTTGTGTACAGGGGCCGCGGTTTTGGGCGGAAAGCATTTGGCGTCTCATATTGACGAAAGAATGGTGTCTATTTTTGGAGGTGTGTTGTTCCTGATCTTTGGAATTCATTCCCTATGGTCTGGTGTTCCAGAATAATTTTCTTTTCCACTCTTGTGAATTATTATTATGTGAGATTTTGGTCATCTTCTTCTTCAAGCCCATATCCCACTTTTTCCTCTACTTGGGCGAGTTCTAGCTCAATCTCATCCTTGGAGAGCCCAGCAATGCTGAGCAACTCTACAAGTCGATGGACTTTGGCTTCCTCCTGGCCAAGGGCTGTGAGAGCTTCATTCAGACCTTCCTCGACCTCTTCACGAGCTGCGCATGCTTCATCATAGTCAGCACCTCCATCAGTAGATATCTTTTTCTGACTCTCCTCTGCAAGGGCTTCCATCGCAGCTGCCAACTTTGCTTCAAACTCCTCTTGAAGTTCTTTCAATTCCTCAATTTTCTCTTGATCTGCAGCACGTAATTTTTTTGCTTTCACGAGTTGAAGCTTGTATTTCCGCATTTCGTCGTCTTTCTGAGATGCTCCCTCCGATATTGCAGCAAGCTGACTGCGGAGCAAGTTGATCTCAGCCTGAAGTTCCTCTGAGTTTGCTGATGCCTCAGTTTCATGCAAGACTCTGGTCAACTCTTCAATTTCAGCCTGGGCGCTTTCGATTAACGAATTTGCCTCCTCTAAACGGCATTGGTAGCCTTCACAGTCTACACTGAGAGCTTCTGCCCTAGCATGCTGTTCGTTCAGCTCCTTCTGCAGAGTCTGCATGTCAACAAGTTGAGACTGTGCGACATCCAGAGCTTCGACAACAGCACTCATTCTCTGATCTAGCTCTAACAAACGGGCCTCTGCCATTTCCCTCTCAGATTTCTCTTTCATCAAAGCTTCCTGAGCTACTGATGCAGTTTCTTCCCAACGAGACATCTCTTCTTGCAGCACAAAAGATTCCTCAGCCCTAGCACGCAATTCTGATAGCTCCTCATTTAGCATTTCCATATGATCCTGCTTCTCTCCAAGCAAGTCCAGAAGTCTGGAATTCTCCTCTTGTAGACTTTCAACAGCACTTTCTGATTCTTGCAGACTGCTTATTTGTATTTCTTTTTGAGATACCTCATGTCTGAGGGTTCGATTTTCTTGCTCCAGGTGTTCCATCTTCAGATTAATCTCACTAATTTCTGCACCTTGCTCATGCAACTCTTCAATAGTTGCCGAAAGCTTTTCGATTTGAGAGTGCTGAGCCTGGATTTTTCTTTTAGCTAAAGCCAGTTTCTTTTCAGAATCTTGCGCATTATTCTCCAATTGCTTCAACTCGTCCTCCTTCTGTTCAAGCAGAGACTCGACTTCTAGTTTAATCTGCAACTGTTCTTGCAGCTCCCTAAGTTCAGCCTCCTTTGCCTCAAGAACAGCTTCCAACTCCACCTTTTCCTCTTGAAGCGATGTCCTTATTTCAACTTCGAGATCCTCTCTGACTTTTTGAGCTGCTAATTCTGCATGGGTTTCAGCAAGCATGGTGCGAGCCTCGAGCTGCATGATTTCTGCATCCCTTTCATCAATTGCTGCCTGCACAATCACAAACGAAATAATAGGAAAAAATAGCCACCAAACAAAACTTTCATGCATGAAATAATG
This sequence comes from Picochlorum sp. 'soloecismus', assembly GCA_002818215.1. Classification (NCBI taxonomy): domain Eukaryota; kingdom Viridiplantae; phylum Chlorophyta; class Trebouxiophyceae; genus Picochlorum; species Picochlorum sp. 'soloecismus'. The sequence continues at coordinate 60,459 of PJAJ01000012.1, read as the reverse complement.
ATCAAAAGGACTTGCCTGATATTCTTCCTCGGCCTTTGCTTTGATTGACGCTATTTCCTCTCTTAGGCTGTGTTCAACGTTATGCTTCTCTTCTTGGAGCCTTTCAAGCTTTTCGGACAGCTCTTCTCTCAAGTTTTGCTCAGAGATTTGCTTCTCTTCTAGGAGCTTATCGAAATTATGATTGAGCTCTTCTTTCTCTCTGGTCAATACATCCACTTTTCCTCTGAGGATAGCTTCGTTCTCCGTTGCAAATTCCAAATTCGTTATCTTTTCAAGTGCCTGATCAAGCTCATGTCTTAGGGATGCCTCCTTCTCTGCGATTTGTGACCCTTCAGACATCCTTTTTTCCTCTTCTTCTTTAACTTGAGACTCAAGCAAGGCAATCCTCTCTTCCAAGGATAATATTTTGGTCGATGCAGCATCAATATCCTCATTTAAAGCCTTTTCTTTCTCATGTGCTGCTACACTGATGCCCTTGTATTCAGCTTGCACAGTGCTTAGCTCTGCCTTTACATCGTCCAAATTTTCCTCGAGTCCTGAAATTTGAGAATTCTTTTGCTCGATGATTTCATTCAAAGAATTTCGGATCTCTTCCACGGCATTTGATTTCTCTGCTACAAGGTTGTTTGCTTCCTCCAACTTGGACTTCAAAATGACAATCTCCTCTAGCGCACCTCTGGTCGACAACACAGTGTCATCTGGCCTAGGGGGGTCTTGATGCTGATTTCCTTCTTCTGCTGCATTGATAATGCCGCTGGGAACCCACATCATGGTGGGCTGAGCTTCTGTAAACTCAGTCATTGCTTCTGAATCTGTTTTCGATTCCCCTTGAATCAGCGGTGCAGATGCACCCATAAATTGCTGGCTGTCTTCAAAGGATCCCATACCAGTTATACTATCATTAGATGCATCAAAAGGAGGAAGGAGGCGCGTTGGATTGAGACCGTATTCCTGTGGTTGCTTGTCCATCTTTGCAGAAACGCCTTCAGCCTGATGGACGTCCGTTTCCTCCTCGCTACTCAGGCTTCCGATAGACCCGGCTCCTTGTTTCACTTCATTTTGCACTTGGTATGCTGGAAACTGCATTGAAAGCGGTCGATCTCCATGTTCCGGTACCTCGAGATATTCCTTTTCAGCTTCAGTCGGATATTCTTCATTGCCATGTGGTGCCCCAAACCCTTCAGCAGTTTGCTGGTAGGTTCCAGTTGTGTTCCATGTAGATTGCTCAAATTTTGCTCTTTGATCATCTTGATGGTACGATTCCATTGCTTGAGGCTCTGAATTCCAATAAGCAGAATTACTGGAATCGTCATGGTGATTCACAGCACCATAATCCTCCTGGGCACGTGACAGCTCTAGCGGATTATCCCTCTGATCACTCAAATCGTAATGATAAGTAGCATATTCCGATTCAGCCGGTATTTCAGAACTATTAGGCCCTTCAAACTGATACTCCGAATAACCATCAGTGATAACTTGGCTGGACTGACCATGGGGTGGTGAAACTCCAAAAGATGGGTCGACAGCATGCTCCTTAGAGTCACCACCTACCACCTGGTCCGAAAACACCCCCGCTGCATAGGTACTTGTTTCATGTTGAGATTCGTGTAAAGCTTCGTATGGAGCTTCGGGGCCCTGATGCACCTCTTCAGCTGGCCGAATCTGAGACGGCCAAGCATGTACCTGCTCTGCCATTGTCTCTTCAGTCTGACTCGAGACCTCGGTGTTTTGTTTATTCTCTTCAATATACCGGGATACTTGCAAAGCGATACTCTGGTCTGCAAGCATATGATCGAAATCAAGACCTGAAAGATCCTCATCATAATTGTCAACAACCCATTCCTTCATAATCTCGACACTGTAGCCCTGTTCGCGATACACTGACCAAAAACTGAGAACTTCTAACATCCTAGGGTCAAGATTGTTGTTATTATTGGCCACATTTGCAGTTTCATTTGTCTGCGTTGCTGTTGCATCTTGGGACCAGGCCAGGTTGGCAATTGCCTCGTCTGTTGTGAGATCTGCCTCAGCCCCAACAAACGTATCCTTGTCCCCTTCTACCAATGCACCTTTATTGATGTTATCATAACCTGTGTCTCTTGATTCTTCTGTCGATGGTTTGAATACATTGGGTTTGAAAGCAATGGCAGAACCAGAGAATCTTGGCTGCCCAAACTCTGAATTCCCAAGAGGTGGAGGCTTCAAACCAGCAAAAATGGACCCAGAAGGCCCACTAGCTGGCGCTGTGCCCAAATTTGGCATTGCTGCATAACGTGACGTCACCCCTGTCCTCGACATTGGAGCAAGGCCAACCCCCATTGGGGGCATGGCAGCAGGTGCCCCATCCTGTTGATCACGATTCTCAATAGATGTTGATACCATTGGAGGCGGGGCCATAGTTCCTTCTATTTCCTTCTTCTTTTGTTCCTCTTCCCCAGGGGCGACCCAACACTTGAGCTGCAAGTTCAAAAAGAAACATCAAATAAATAAATAACAGCCTGCACACCACTTGGTGTTGCAACTGATAAGCAAATACACACCTCTTCGTGATAATACATCTGCAGCTCTAACCCGAGCTTTGCCTTTTGAACTTTTTTCCCTCCACCTCCTCCAAACAACTTTCCTAACAACCCGGCATTGGCCTCCCCTTGAGTGCCACCGCTCTGTGCATTCTCTGTAGCCGAAGCCGATGTCATTGTATCCAAACTAGAAGACCGGGAATGCCAAACCTCTACTTAAAATTTTCAAGATGTTTGATTCTGACAAAAGCAGAGGACTAAACTGACCAATATCCCAGAGAGCCAGTTCCTCGATCAGCGTTCAACAACGCCCTACCAAAATCACGCCAGCCACACTCGCAGCGGTGAAGATTCTGTCCTATCTCCCTTTTGTCTCAATAATTGATACAATAAATTCGCGAAATCTCAGCACACATTCCTCGCTGGAATTGCCAGCTCACATTCGATGCCTTCTTATCACAACCGACGCAATCAACGCAGCGCAACAAACTCGTCCGGATTTCTGTTTGTCCAACGGTTGAATTTTAAATCGATATCAGATGGAAAATATGAATGAATTTATTGAATTCCAAACTGCTTAGCATGCAACGCTCTCATGCACAAGTAGTGCCATTCATGAATGACTATTGATCAATGGTACCAGTTTTTTGATGAACATCATCTACGATCAGTAATCAAATCTTGATTGATATGCATCAACAAATCTGTTGTTGACTCTAGAGTCATGTGTGTTTCCAATCAATCCGACAAATTGACATTATTACACAATGGGGGTGCAAAACAAAGATATCACTACAGAGCATGCAAAACAAGGCATCCGCCATATCAGTACGACCACCATGGGCAAGCGACCCGAGTTTTGTGCTTTGATGATTTAAAACAACCCAGACTTTTTCATGATGCGGAAGAATTCTTCCTCGGACACCTCTCCGTCCCCATCACGATCGGCTTCATCAATCATCTCTTGCAGCTCCTCATCAGATATGTTTTCACCTAACTCCTTTGCTACCCTCTTCAGGTTCTTGAACGTGATTTTGCCAGTCTCATCATCATCAAACAGTCTGAATGCCTTCATTATCTCCTCGCGAGGATCGCGTTCAGCCATCTTCACAGTCATCAGGGCCATGAAGTCATCAAACCCAATTGTGCCAGAGCCATCAGTATCGACATCACTAATCATCTTTTTGACTTCTTCCTTCTTGGGTTCAAAGCCAAGAGCTCGCATGGCAACTTTTAGCTCCTTGGCATCAATGCTGCCGCTGCCATCAGTATCAAAAAGGTCAAAAGCTTCCCTGATCTCTTGCTTTTGCTCCTCGGTGAGTCCCTTGGGCCCCACTCCAGCACGCTTGTCGCGTCTTGCAGTTGTCACAACTTTGCGATAACTCTGCGCTGATAATCCCGTTGCGGCCTGCGAAAACAGACACTAGCACCAGTTCATTTCTGGAGTTCGACTATGGACATTATCTCAAAACAGGCAAATTTCAACAACCCAAACGTCCCCGCACGAAGTCAGACAGGTTCGACTGCGAAGCAGGCTACGCAATCGAACCCCCTTCTCTCGACATAAAACGCTGCTATATTACTGTTAATACGTATATTAAACAATGTTCTAACACTTGCACAGTGTCAACAACCTCCAAGTCGAAGTTCTCAATTCCACGGCGACGGTTGTTGAATCCCGAGCACAAGAGGCGTTCACGTGTTTCTTTGTCCCAGTCGACGACTTGCTCCCATTCAATCTCTTCCTCTGTTTATATGCATATATTTCCAAATACCCAAATCTAGTCCCACCCCACGCCCTGAATGAACTCGGGAGTATTTCAAATCCCCGGCCAACCAACATCATGTCCAACGCACCATGTTTTCTCTCCAGATCAGATAATTGTCTGTATTGTACTGTGAAAGAACCAGTTGATATCTCTGTGACTATTACTTATCTGAATTCAGACTAAGAGCGATGGGTAGAGTGCGACCTCATATGTACACCATCGACGGTCGATCCGTGCCTATTGGCAGTACCAGTTTGATTGATCAGAGGTACCTTCAGTATTGAAGGCATCAAAAATATGGACGCAAGTTACGGGAGATGTAGTGTCTTTGCTTATGAGCTTCATTCCTACTAGAGATTGTAAAGATGAAATCTTTCTTGTCCAAGAAAACAAAGTGAAGCATTATGGTTTCCATATTGTCACTGATTTTGGCTACAACGTTGCTCCCATGGGTTCGATGCCAGTGGGACGTTTCGGTAGAGTTTGTCAATTCGTGCCCAGATCACATTGAAATATTCGCCCAAGGGGATGACGGAAATAGCGTCGAATCTACATTGGATCCAGGGGATTCAACCACATTGGTTTTATGCTCGTATGGGTGCACGGGTTGGCTAGGGGCGTCGTCCACGTATGAATTTTCCTGGGAAGCCTCCGCAGCGTCTCCTGACTGCACGTGGGATGATTCTGGTTCTGGCAGCATTTCGATTGATGGATTTGACGCAACCGGGGTATTAGATACAGTATCGATAGATTGCGGAAACATGATCTGCGAAGAAGAGGAGGAAGAACCAGGAGAAGAAGTATCAAGCAGCTCAAGCGATTCTGAAAGCTCCAGTAGCTCTTCATCCAGTTTGGACTGTGGCGGATATTCTACATCCTCAGGGAGTAATCCCTCCAAGGATGATGTTATTGTGGCAGTTGCAGCAGATCTGGCAAATGAGGTCTATACTCTGAAATCGAATGACGAAAATTCGGCCAGATTCTTTCAAGAATATGCTCAAGGGCTGCTGGGAGCTACTTGTGCTGAGCTTTACACTGATAATGCGGAAGATACGGAGGTTGGAGTAGCGGTGACTGAGGATGCGATCTATATCACATTCAGAGGATCAGAGGAAGATTCAAATGATGATTGGCAGAATAATTTTCAAACTGACACGTATGAACTCCAATCAGGGGATTGGACTGTTAGTCTTCACAGTGGTTTCTGGGATGCATGGAACGTAGTCTCTGGGGAAGTCAAGGATATAATCGATAAAAATCCAGGGGAAAATATATATATCATGGGTCACTCATTAGGTGGGGCCTTGGCTCAGGTTGCCGCCTTTGGGCTGGAAAGAGATGGTGAAAACATAGATGCCGTGTTTACCTTTGGATCACCTCGAGTTGGCCTAAGCGACTGGACTACATTCGCTGGAAACAACGGTCTCAGCGATAAGATTTTAAATATAATCGATCCATCTGATCCTGTGCCATTCTTACCTACTGAATCAATGGGTTACTACCGGACCGGCCGGCTGGTCAAGTTGGAATCGTCAACATGCACAGAAGTCACAGATGATGAAATGAATGATTCCTGGTCGATTCTAAATGTTGATATCGGTAACCACTATATGGACAACTATATTTCAAAGTTATTGTCCAATTGCATTTCGTATCCAGACGATTTCTACTCTTGCAAAGGGGACCCAAGTCAGTATACAAGTTACAAAGGCACCTGTGATGCACCTGTGGAAGGTTCTCATGACAATGACTATGATTCAAGTCAGGATAGTACAGGACAAGAAGAGGACAACGTGCAATATGAAAGCTCATCTGCAGAAAAAATGAGTCAGAAACAACAATTCACAGTATTCATCGCCGTTGCTCTTGGATCTTGGGTCCTTCGTATGTGAAGATATGTGATGTTGACATAGTGTGTGATTGTTCATAAATCCTAGAGATATCCACTTCTGAAGAATGTCTCTACATATAAAAATATAATTTAAATTTTACAGAAAGGATAAGTTTCTTCCATTCCCAAATAGGGATGGATATGAGAGTAGGATCGCACAGAGGATGCATCAACATTTTGGCAGACGCAAGCAGGCGATCGCATTGAATTAGATGCTGGATCCGTCTGCTTATGATATTTATAAAATTTATCGAGGGAATTTGATGCTATAAAATTGCCATGTCTGACTCCAGCGAAGGACAAGAAGAAGGGATTCACCACGAGCGTCATCGGAACGTCCTCACGCAGCCTTTAGACTTTCTTGACTCGGAAGATCGTGGCGAAAATAAACTTGATTTTAATGAAGCAAAAGACCACAACAGTGGTGACAATCTTGTTTCAGGAAGTGCTGGGGAGGAAGATGACGAAGATGTTGGCGATGAATTTGCGTCTCCTACATCCGATGACGATGAGTCTCAGACAGGACAAGGGCTCGTAGAGCAGCATAAGAAGAAGAAGAAGAAAAAAAAGGTGTGTGTTTAGATGTTCTTTGAATTGACTTGTTAGCAGCAGCAACGCCTTGCTAGCTATCTGTTACAATTTTCTCTTGCCGTAAGACTGAGTTTTTTATGATGTAAAATCTGTAGAAGAAGAAGAAAAGTAATCATGAGGAGTCATCAATGGAGCCGGAGGCGGTGAAGCAAAAGAGGCGAGAAGGTGAAAAGGCACTGAATGCCGCTTTGAAAGCCATCTCTTCAAACTCTGAAGATGCCCTCTGGGTTCGCCTTGATGGATGCATGATTGAAGACCATCATATTTCTCGTTTATGTGCTGCCTTAGAGAATAATACGCACATTTTGTCCCTCGATCTGTCAGGGAATCAAATTACAGATGAAGGAGTGTTCCAGATTTGTGACTGCCTGGCTCAGGGAGCGGCACCTGATTTGATCGAGCTCAACATGAGAAACATAATGATGGAGAGTGATGGAGAAAAATCTATCGCAAATTTGATAAAGACGCGAAAAGTTTTGAGAGTGGATGTATCTTCTGCAACGCAGAGAGTATCAGGAGAAGAGTATTCTGCTGTCGCTAGTGAGTCAGAAGACACAAGTGCATCCGGAGAACGCAGTGGTAGTTTGGTTCAAAACATTTTTCAAATGGGAAGTCAAGAAAATATTGAAGGTTTGGGTGAGGAGGATAGTCATAGAATGGATATAGAGGATGAGTGCTTTAGGCTTTGGGATGAGGTGAGTGACTTGTTTTAAGCAGCCTGGGATGCAATAACTCCTCCTCGGGGTGCCATGACTGGGAGATGATACATAACAATTAGGATCAACCATCGGAGTTCGCGATGCCGATATCTTTGTTTCTGACAGTCATTTGGTCATCCTCTCTTAATTCAAGATGTTGGGTATGACTTTCAACTTTAGCTTTCTCAAGATTGACTCGTATCTATTGCAGATCATTAAATATACTTCACAAGATACAGCAACCATCAGAAGTAACACAAATTCAATATCAGAGAATTTTTTTGCCGTGAATGAATATTTACTCGCGGAGCTCAACTCCTGCAGGGTGCGCATATGCTCATGGTTGATGGACTCCAATTGTTGCCTTTAGACATGATATAACTCAATATAACATCCACTTATCTGTCCATGCAGCTGCCTTTATTAGGAGATACCGTCACAAGTGACTTGCCTTGTTTTATGGAAAATATCTTGAAGCATTTAGATGTCCTGGATGCGTGCCTGAAAATCGAGGCAGGATCCGGTTTTGTCACTCCGTTTTCCAAGTCAGAGCCAATTGCAAGAGTAGGTTCTCACAGGGTCCTGGCGGCATCAATAGCTGCAAATCTTTTAACAGCAGACTGTCCAGTAGTATCGAGTGCTTTTCAACATCATCAAATAATCTCCAACATCATGGAGCTTTCGGTACAATTTCCATACTGCAGTGCACTCCATTCTCAAGCGCTCAAAATTGCCAGCGTTTGCGTATCATCCCAAAGCGGCAAAATAGGCTTGTGGAGACAAATAGTAACAAAGGATGATGGCCCCAATGATGACGTCTTTGACAAGGTGTTTGATGCGCTAGAGAGTGCTGTGACACAAACCCCAGGAAGAAACCCACTGAGTGGATTCTGCATTCAATTGGTTTCAACCTTGGCTGATGCGTGCGATATTTCCGATTCTGAAGACAAAAATATCTCCTGGAGACATGACTATGTACGCGAACTAGGAAGACTCTCAGGATGGAAGCAGGTGTACCAACAAGCCAGTCAGGAAAGTTCTCTACGTACATTGCTGGACGTTCAACAACAGAATCTAGGCGGACCACCACCAGACAAGGACATCTTGAATCCCTCTTTCGCCGATCAAATGCAAATAACTGGCCCAGAACTACTTGAACTGCTCCAAAACTTCAAACTAAACTCATAGTTGTCAAAGCATTTTGCTGCGGCTGCACTGAACAATAACGACCAAAACATTCTGATTGAGTAATGAATGTGATATGTTATATGTATTATTGTGCTTATGTCTTTCCAGCTTTCATGTCTCTTCTTAACAATGAATAAAAATTCGTACACTCTCCTCACTACGTGTCAAGTGTCACCATTATGCTTTGTTTTACCACCTGGCACAAATCCCGCCTGCTGTTTCATAAACTCTGCTGCATTACGCGCTACCCGCTCCTCCTGAAGTGCATCAAACAGCATCTCACTCCCAGTCGGAACATCGCCTCGCTTGGGTACCAAACCAGCTGCACTGGCAGACACTGGCAGTATGAAGGAATGGTCATCTGTACTGTGCTCACTGGCCCTGGTACCTGGGACTTTTCCCCCTGTGTACCCTTCATCTCCATCACTATCATTTTTTATCGAATCTACACCATCATGTATTACATGATCAGGTACCACTACCGTTGCATGATCACGATCTTGCTCCCTAGCTTCGTTCGATGCATTTCCTCCAGCCCCCCTTCTTGACGCTGACTGCCCCGGCGGATTCCCGCGCACGGCAGATACCCCGAACACATTCACACTATCTTTCAGTTCCGCCCTTATTGCATTCAGCTGATGCATTGTCTCCTGTATTTCCTCATGAACTTTGACCATGTCCGTCTTTTCTGCCAATTGAAACACTTCCGATCGCATTTTCTGAAGGTATCCAACAGCACGCCCGGCCTGAAACCCCATCATTCTCCCAATCTTTGGCAATTCTTTAGGACTAAATGCTAAGCTCCCTCCCAGAACAATCAGAACAAGTTCTCCAAACCCAGGCATGTCTACTGTACCAGTTTTCACTCAACCATTTCAAACTATATTCCTGGATGGATTGATTTCCTCCGATCAAACATAAACAGTGCCTCGTGTCAATTCAGAGTATAATGAATATATATTCTTCAGATAGAAAGAATCCAGCGTCAATCTTAAACTGAACTGAACTTGGCAAGAAGATGAAAATCGCGCTAGAGTGTCCGACGCAGATCTAGATCTGTACGCGTACAGCTCTGTCCAATTGCAACGTTGACTGGCAGTGGAATTTCACCACCACATTCCATGACATACGCGTGTGGTCAACTACTGTCAGCAGTATTAGGTGGTGTCATCACTCCCTAACAATGAATAGCACACGGGCACGTCTACTTACCCCAGGCCTTACGAGCCTACCGGTTTGTGGATGTAAAAGCTGCCACTCCATTGTACGTGCACGTACGTGGCAACCCAATCGTCACGTGCCCCAGGAGCACAAGGCGCTAGGTCAGACTCACTCAACATCCACAAAAGTAGGTTTGGGTCCTTCTCAAGATATTCGGTAAAATATATTATTTCTATTTACAGACTTTGTTAGGAATATTTGTGCAATAGATAAGTACAAGAGTGCAGTATTCGTTAAGGCGTCGATTCATACAGTTTTACGCGCCTGTCCAAATTTGTCTCTGGAGGAAAGAAGTCTGTGGATCAAGATTGATTTCCTTTGATTATATATCATTATGACTGCTATAGTAACATCTGGAACTGCTATTATATCCCGTGGTAGGATTTCATGTGCCCCAAGTGCGCTGACGACCCCGGAGAAGATTTCTGTGTGTGGTCGAACGTCTCTCAGGGCAGGAGCGCGTGCTAGAAGAGAAGGAGTTGCGTATTCTTTCGTTAAAAATGCAATTTCGTTGGAAAAGAAGGGCGTTGCGAGCTATTTCTACAATGGTCGAGTGAAAGCTGCTGTCATGCCTAGTGGTCGACGTGGTCGAGTGGGAGTCACCTGCGACGCCGCTGCAACTGATATATCAACTACGAATGATGAAGAAAAGTCACAAGAAAGTAGTGTTAAGGATGTTTCAAGTGCGGAAGATTGGGAGAATGTTGTGAATGGGAACGGTGGGAAACTGGTGGTGCTGATGTGCAAGGCACTGGGCTGCAGGCCGTGCAAGCAGTTCCGAAGGAAGTATGTGAAGCTGGCTGAGCACTTTGCGGATGCCGAATTCTATGAGATATATGGTGATCGAAATGAATCCACTAGAAAACTAATGAGGTCGATGAAGATTCGAGCGACGCCAACGTTTGTGTTTTATAGGAATGGAGAGCTTGTGCATGAGCACGCTGGGATCAACCCACAAAAGATGATTGATGCTCTGAAAGTTGCCGTACTCCCAGAGGAGACGGGGTACTGTGAAAATTTGCACTTTGTGAATGGAGTGCTTGCCGAAGAGGAAGAGTAAATAACGTGTGCTGTTTCGAATTTCATTTCAATTTGTTCAATTGAGCAATTGCTATATATCACTAATCGTTATGCTGTATGATATAATTGTAACAATTCATTTTCTATCACCATCATTGTTAGCATCATTGTAACTGAAATCAGGGTCCGATCACGTTGGACTGTGCTGTGATGAGGACCCATTCACTACCCTGTGCAGTATGGATGTTGAAGTTTTGGAAATAGTCCGAGTATGCCTCAATGACGTCATCCACCTGACTGTTGACGATTCCAGACAATCCAATGATACTTGAGGGTTTTCTATATGTTGCGAGCACTGGTGCAAGATCTATAAGAGGTCCTTTTAAAATATTGGCCACAATAATATCGTGTTGCCGTCGGTCTTTATTACTGTTGTTATCATTATTGGAGCAGTTCCAGACCTTGAATTTAGACTCTACGCTGTTCATTTTTGCATTATACTGCGCTGCTTTGATTGACAAGGGCTCAATATCAGTGCCTTCCTGAAGTGCACAAAAGATGTACATCTATCAACTGGAAATTAATTGAAAAAAAAGGTAATTACTTTAGAGCAAACGTACTGCGCTTTCTGCACCCATTAACAAGGCTCCGATAGCGAGAATCCCAGAACCCGTTCCATAATCCATGATGGAGCTTTGTTGCAACCCTTGTTCCTTGAGTTGGCTCAACCAACTCAGGCAGAGTCGTGTTGTTGGATGATCCCCTGTTCCAAATGCAATGCCTGGCTCCAGAATAATATTAACCGCATTTTCATCTCGGATATCTGTCCATCGAGGAATAATCCAAAGGCCATTTTCAATCTTGAGTGGCTGGTAGCTGTCCCTTATGGCGTCTTCCCAATTTCTAGGAGAAATGAAGGCATGTTGTTGTATGGATGAATCCAAGCCAAGTGCACTGACCGCATAGTCAATGACACGCAAATGATCCATTTCATCGCTTTCAGTTTTCTGTGTTGCCAGTCCAGAGCTCCCGTTTTCTATTGGAAAGCAGACGATAACTTGACAGGCATTCCAATATTCTTTCCTGCCTGGCACTCCAGCAAAAATCTCTTGTTCTGGAGCACTTTCTTTCCGATACTCCTTCACCATAGTTGATACAGCACCTTCCGCGAGTAATAAATCGCATAATTCATCAGCATGAGTTCCTGGAAGGGGCCGGACGCTGTATTCGACATGTGTCGCTGTACTGCAAAAGTTGCGTGCAAGCAAAAGTTGCTATCGAGATGCCCAAACTGATTCTTTCCTGTTTTCACATATCATAAATATTAATCAATATTGAAATAAAATGTACCTTGTTAACTCCGAATCAAAGCTGGAAAGAGAACGAACTGTCGACGTGAACGCCTTTCGAACGTGCATTCGAGCCAACCCACACTTCGCCGATGGCGGGCATCTGACCAAACCCATCATTCTGGCAAACATTATTTATGTGTATGTATCCATATGCCGAATGAATTTAATGAAAATTACCACTCCGATTAGATCCAAATATTCAATATTAAAGGCTGCAACCAAGGATATACAATTTGGAAGTTTTTGATCAAACAAATTTGCCGAATCGAACGGCCATTAAATTAATGACTACCAGCAACAAATTAAATATTCTACTTTCGAATAGTAGGGCTTCCTGGTAAAGAGGTGTCCGATCGGATTGAGTAATAGCAGCTCATTTGAGAATCAGATCTCAAGCTCCTCAGAGAGGAATCCCTGGGTGTGGAGTATCCGGATTCGGCATCAGAGAAACGTTCCTCCTCAGCAGAATGATAATCAGGATCTTGGTCACCTTTTGAAGCATCGTTCACGGGCATGACCTGCTCGATTGGGTTAAAAGTGACACTTCTCTGCGATGGCAACAGGTCCCCCACAGGGAACACTGGAGCTGGTGGCATTGGTTGTATTGTCCCAAGCATATTCAAGTTGGACTCCATATCTTTCTGGATACTGCATGGAATATCCACCACTAGATACATAACAAGGAATACTGATACCATGAGTGTTGTAAAATATCCCAGCCAAAGACCTTGGTTGATCCATCCAAATGGATCATATGCTATGCTTGCTCCTATGCAGCCAGCACCAAGACCACATGCCACAATAATCCAAAATGCAAACAAGTTGAGCTTGCGTATGATGGCTTTCTTTGGCTGAAAGGCACGCAAACTCCTTGTCACTGACCAAACCATGAGGGCATACGGCACTATCCAACATACGTGGACAATTACTGCAGCTGCTGGGAAGACGCACATCGTGCATGGGTATTCATTCTCTAATGCTTCCGTGCCTAGTTGCGAGAAATCAGCCGCGCATTGCTCTGCATTTCCGTACCAGAATGCGGCTAGAAAGTAGCCAATGAGTGACCTGGGATCCTGTTCAACTGGCTCTCCATTGTGAGTGATTGTCAGATCAATCCAAGCAATAATTGCCTGTCCAGCAGCTATCGGTAAGGTAACAAGAAAACTGAGCGTAACTGGCCATTCGAATATGCCAGAACGATCCACGTTAAAACACGAGCGGCTGAGCGGCAGAGACAAGTGTGATACTCTGTTCCCATCAATCTCTCCCAAATGTACACTATTTAACTGTAATCGGCGCAATGCCCCAGTCAAAAGAAAAAGAGCAATCCAACATACTATCGGACATGCAACCCCGAGACTTGCAGTAAGGTATATACGACAGAGCCACCCCTGTGACGTCCATGCTGTCACATTGGACGGAGCAACAACAGAATTTGGACCCCACAAAAGAGGCAGTCTAAGAATCTGGACAGCCCCCCACATTGCCATTGCTATATTCAAGAGGAACCTCGCACTCCAGAAAGCAAGCGCAGGCCTCCTGCTCATCGGAATCAAAGGCGTACTGGCTACATCTTTCTTGCAGGTTAAAACCAGAAGAAACAGAGCATCACCCAAGGCAACTGCAAACAAAACCCCTGCAAGCGCATAAAAACACTCCCTTGACTCCCGCTAAATTATGAAAATGATGAATCAAAGTTCCAAACAGATCGTTTTCTGCTTGCTATGATGCAATCTTTTATTGCCAAGAAGGACTAATACGAACCGCTAATGATCCAGACCGTATAATCGGCTGGAACAAACGAGTTGGTGGATACCATGTGATTGTATGTCCGAGCCACGTGATTCCCAATCTATTTAGAACACTATATAAGGAATTTGAACCCTTCAGGCGTAATTCGACATACTACTGTACACAATCCTCTGCAGGCAAGCAAGGCGGTGATTGACTTTGCCTTTTTGATTATCGTGTTTCCTTTGACTATCAATTCACATATAGAAAGTATATAAATCGAATTTATACATGTATATTTATAAACGTATTTGACTAGTGGTGCGAAATTTAGCTGACAAGATTTAAGTGGTCAACTGTGCATCTGTTGACCATGTTGAGCAAAACGGTTGACCGCCTCATGAGCCTCGATCTAGATACAATAGATTTCCAAATGCCGAATATACTAAACCATAAACTAAACTAACAATCTAAACTTGCACGTGTACACTCGATCGGGTCTATACCACTTGATGAAGCATGATCAGGTGCTGGTTTCCTTAGGAGACGAGGACTCTTCAACTGTTTTGCCAACTTGTGAACCGGATATGTTGGACTGACGGGAAGAATTTCTTCTATGATGCTGATAATATGGTGGTTGGAAAGATGAAAACAAGGATGATTCGCTTCCTTCAGACCGCCTGGTTGAATACGGTGAAGGAGTATGAGCCTGAGAAAACGAATGCATCAAATTTCTCGGCACGCCGCCGTAACTCGGAGTACTGCGAGGTGTATTTTCCATGCTGTGATCAGACACCGTACGGCTTAGACGCTCATACTCGTCAGGCCGAAGCAGTACATCCCTGGCCGGTGTGTCCTCAACAGTCTTGTTCGGCGGAGATGGATCTTCCGATGATATCATGGCATCATCCTGACTCCAACCAGGATCAAAATATTCCTCTTTATCGGTACTCTTGAGTGCTAACCTCATCTCGTGAACCGGCCTCAGTATCCATAGAGCACATGTAATGAAGCACATGAGCACAATAGATAGAAAATATCCCAGCCAAAGACCTTGGTTGATCCACCCAAATGGATCATACGCAATGCTTGACCCCAAGCATGCAACTCCGGCGCTCAAAATGAGAGTAAGAGCACACGCATGCAGCACTAGAATCCTTCTCATATGTCTATTCATCACTAATCGGCCGAGGGAGAGAGAAACATGCCAAAGCAGAGCAAGGTATAACAAAGTCCAAATACCATGAATGATGACACTTGTAGCTGGGATCACACACAATGTGCATGTAGTGTAGTCTGATACTGTACTTGTAGAGCACTGCTCCTGGGTCCCGTACCAAAATGTTCCCAAGAAATACCCCAAGACAGACCTTGGAGAATACTCTATATTGTTCCCATTATACGAGAAAGCAAGTCCAATCCAAGCAGTCACGGTTTGTAGGGCAAAAATCGGTACTGAAGACAGTAGTGAAGGAAGTATCACTTCAGACTTACCGAGCACGGCATCTGCCAGTCGCTTTCGAATCATCCGTCCAATCTTTGCTTTTTGTTCTGTATATATCTCCGCATCTACTTCAACGCTCCTCTCTACCTTTCTCTTGGCAGCGAGCAGCAAGAACAAAATCCACCAGCAAAAGAAGGGGACCAACACCCCCATATTCAAGGTCAAGTATACACGACAAAGCCATCCTTGCGATGTCCACGACGTCACATATGAAGGGGCAACAACAGACGACGGCCCCCATAGCAAAGGTAGCCTCAGAACCTGAACTGCCTGCATCATTGCATTTTGGCTATTTCTGAATGCTACAATTTAGTACGCCCATTTGCTTCCATACACGAGAAACAAAACCATGCATGAATATTTATATCTACATATCAAGGAAGACGCCGTACCGCCAGAGCTGCAATATCAATTTGCATCACAAACCGAGTCAACCACAACTCTTGAAAATCTGTTTGCCTGAGAGAGATTTCATCATGGTGCATACAATAGCAGCAACTTCTCATCCAAGGGTATTTTCTCATCAATTTCACCCATGGTAAAACATAGAGCCCTACTAGCAATCCCACAAGAAACACGATACCGGACAATACCCAAATTACATAGTCCAAAGCTACAAAGCTGTCCACAGTGACCATTCTTTTCGTTGCTCGCCCACAAGGGAAAACTATCAAGCCCTATTTGTTATATATAAAGTATCATCTCGTTGAATGCAACAGCAACACCCGCATTCCCCGGTACCATAATTCTGCGTGTAACTCGACTTGCACCTTGTGTCTGCACCTACCTTCCGCCAGCATGCCCCTCACCCCATGTATTGAATCAAATTGTCCATAAACGAATATCTTTGTGAATGTACAAAAACTATGAATGAATCTACTCTACAAATAATAGATGTCCACGGCTCAGAATTGACGAGATTCATACCTTCCAAGGCTCTTTCAAAGGGCCACCGTGCTCGGGATCGCTGAGCGAAATTTCGCTTTATAAAGCGGCAGAGAAGACCCAGTCAAAGAACAAGCACAACAGGGAGTGCATGTCAATGCATGCCAATGCCATTGTGCATGAGAGCTCGTTTCTTTTGCAGAGAAGGATAGTTGGTACTTGTATGAAAGGATAGATGCTGCTACTGTAAGCCGCGGGCTGTATTCTCATCCGAATATGGGCCCAGTCTGATCATCATCCTCATCCCACTGCAGCACCAACAGTTTACGAATTAGCCAGCCCCCTGTGAGTGCATGCGATTGATGGATGGCCTCATTCCACTGAATACATCAATTTATCATCTTACAATGCTCTTGGGAGTAGATGCATCTGCGAGATCCAGATTGAACATCGATGGATCCCAGCGAGAGGAAGGAAAGCTTGTTGGCCACACCATTTGATGCTCTTCGAATTACGTAATCTCCAGCAGAAATTGGTCATGGATGCGATAAATAAATATTCAGCCACATTATATGCAACACTAGAATTATCGCTGCTAGTATAATGAAACATTGAGCAAGACGATACTATCACGTGATAGATCAAAGTCTATTTTCTGAAATTCTGTTTGAGCGCTCTCAAGTTTTTCGACGAGTTTGCATTATTATCTCTGTAATATACGGATTGATAAAGGCTTGAAGCGTTCTTTGAGTTGAAGTATCTCGATTGTACTAAATTTTCTATCCAGAGAGGGAAATGGATGGAAAACAGGAGCACGGGCCTCTCAACGATGCGCTAGAAAATGGCTTTTATCGCGGAAGGCCAGATTCAGAGACGAAGGATTCGGTGAAAAAGTCGGCAAGTGAACATAGCTTGGATAATATGGTCAAATTAAAAGCGAGTCTGAGCAAAAAGTTTCTGTCCAAGGGAATGCCTGTGACGTTCAAGGTGGGTTTCTCTGCCCGGTGCCGGACCATGTGGCGGGCGCCAATGCTACAATCTGACATGGTCTGTGTGGCTGCGGTGCATTATGGTCATGTGTAGTTTGGCTGGCGACGAACTAGCTTTCTTTGATTTGACTGGTGCTGTATTTTTGCGATCCTGATGCAGGATGTAATGTATACAGTGGCGAACAGTCAGAACAAGAAGGAGAAGATTGATATTTTGAAGGGTGTAAGTGGATACTTTAATCCTGGAGAGATGGCAGCACTCATGGGACCTTCCGGGTCAGGTACGCTTTTTTTATGCAGAAATGCAATCAGTAGAATTGAATTTGTAGTACGTAATTTTCAAAGGTTGTTATGTGCAGGAAAATCGACGCTTCTTGATGTATTGGCAGGCAGAAAGACTGTTGGGAGCGTCCAGGGCGATGTAAAGTTTGGTGGTGAAAGGCCATCGAGGAATTTCCTCAGGAGATACACGGGCTACGTGGAGCAAACTGACACGTTGCTGCCAATCTTGACCGTTGAGGAGATGTTGATGTACACGGCAGAGCTGAAAAAGCCGATATCAGAGTCAAAAGAATCGAAACTAGAGGCTGTTGAAGAGTTGCTGGATGTTCTGGCCTTGGAGTCTTGCAGAAAGGTGTTGATAGGGTCAGAGTTGTCGAGAGGGATATCTGGAGGGCAATGCAAGAGGGTTAACATAGGTATCGCATTGATTACCAATCCTAGAGTTTTGTTTTTGGATGAGCCGACGAGCGGTCTCGACTCTTTTACGGCAAATGAAGTAATGTCTGTGGTGAAGTCATTGGCAATACATGGGATTACTGTGTGTGCCACAATCCACTCTCCTACGCCCTACACATTTCAACTTTTCGATAGAATGTTGCTTTTGCTTCGAGGAGGGACTGCGTACTTTGGCGAGAACGGATCTGTTGCTTTGAATTACTTTCACACCAATTGCCCAGTGGTTGACAATCTGCGTGAAGGGGAGAATGAGGCAGAGTGGATTGTTGATCTCACCACTCAGGCTGATAGACAGAATAGAGGGGACGAATTTGTCCGTCTATTTGCAAAAAGTGAATTGAAAGCACAAGGAGATAAAGAAATTGATCGAATGCTTTCCGTTTCTTCAATTCTCGACGAACAGACCAAGAACGAGCTTGCAGTTAAAAGAGAAACAGTGACCCCTACGTGGTGGGCTCTCAAAATTTTGTTCCAGTACAGGACATTGAAGAATTACCGTTCACCAGAGTTTCTGGGTCCAAGGGTGATGGATAAGTTGATTTTTTCCATCATTATCTTCACATTATACTGGGCTATTGGGGATAAATTGAGACCTGACAATGTGATCAACATTGCCGCTGTTCTCTTCATGTGGTGCACTCTTCCAGCTTTTGGGGCAGCCTCGTATGTGCCCGCGATAGTTTTGGAGAGACCGCTGTTCATTCGAGAGCGGAGCGATGGGCTGTACCGAGTTATTACGTATCTTACATCAAAGATGATTGAAGAGCTAGGAGTTGCCCTTGTCAGCAGTTTGATATTCTCCAATGTTGTATTCTGGCCAATCAAGTTCCAAGGTCAATGGGTTCTGTTCTGGCTAGTATACTATGCAACGTTAGCATGTGGCATCGTCGTAGCATACTTTGTCGCTGCTCTATCTCCTAATATGGATGTTGCTAATGCTGCGCTGCCGTCCTATGTTGTCACGTTGCTCTTTTTTGCTGGCTTTTTGCTTCGGTGGGATGATATTCCTAAGTGGTGGCAATGGTATGGGTACATTGATTTTCTCAGGTATGCGTGGGGTGCATTAATGGTGAACCAGTTCAAAGGCAATGATGTGATATTTGTGGAAGACACAAAGACAAACACGTCCATTTCAGTGCTGGAATATTACTCCTTGGATGGCATTTCCATGTGGGGATGGTTTGGCATTGAACTGTGTTTTTTCGTTGTGTTTTATATCTTTGCATTCTTGGCCCTGACATACGTCAGACATGTTAAACGATAAATAGAATTAAGTTTAATTGTACATGTAATTTTACCGTGTTCATTCCGATCTGTCCTTGAGATATTTCTCCCTCTCCTTCGTCCAACTAGCCGTTTCCCAAATTATAGAACCGAAAAGATTTCGAACATTCTCGGGCTCTGAGCTAGCACCAAAGAAGGAAGAAGCCATCATGCAGATGCCAAATTTATCCGCAACGGCATTATATTCTGGAACTTCCCATACAAGCTGAATCATATCCAAAGCTGTGCCACCAACAGGCTTTTTATGGCCCAGTTCCTGGCTGAAAAAGTCTACGATGGCATCCGTCCACACCGCAGGTCCAGTATGATAATGAACAAAATGCTCACTTTTTGATATCCCTTGTCTAGCTCTTTGAAAAATGAGACGTAAAACATTTGACAGAATTGGATGTCCTGCCACGGATGCTATCGTCCATTGACAAAAGTGTTGGTCATTTTCTGGAGCTATGACAATTTGACAGTCTTTCCATTGTAGCTGGCTATATTTTTTGCCGCTAAGAGTCATATTCGACCCACCAGGGTGGTATTTGCAGGACAAAGATTCACCCGCCTGTTCCACTTCTCGTGGGGGAAACCATTTGTCAATTTCCTTTTGACATATGGTATCCACGTCAGCGTATATCCCTCCTTCAGCAAATAAAATTGCATAGCGCCATAAGTCTGCCTTCATCACCCCCAAGGGAAAGCTCTGATACAGTAAATACAGGTCTTTACCAAAAAACTGTCGAACAAACTTGTCCACCCGCTCATCCATCCATACTTCGAATGAAAGCGAAGGATTGAGGTCTAGCCATGACAGCCTGGCATTTTCTGCATCTTTCGTCAGTTTTTTCCACCTGAATGTCTGCCATAACTTGGAATTGGCATGGCTGTTCGTGGAATCGTATACAACCTTTGTTTCCCACAAGTCACCAGTGCCAAACCTGCCCTGGGTCTCGTAAGAAATGTCGTGACCTAGGGTAACGAATATTTCATTATCTATTTTACCATATTTCAGTAAAATAAGAGACGCCAATGCGAAAAGAATGAAAGGTATGAACCGTTTTTGTGAAACTGCTCGGTTTTGAAACTTCTTCACCCCAATAGAGGATGACATCCATGTCCTACATGCTTGCATCCTTCTACCTCAATCCACTTTTTCGTTGAACGATTTCGTAAATGATTAATGATCGCTGGCACTGGGATTAACCACATGCTGCAAGTTGGGAACCTGTTAGCAACCCGGTACCCTGACCGAACGGTCGAACTCAAGGTTGCGCGTGACAGTGATGAAAAAGCATTGCTCGAAGTACCCGTAAATAGAAATCAAATAAATTACATTCAACTCAAATCGCTAATTCAAGCAAGTTAAGTGGTCACAATCCGTATGACTACGAAATAAATGTTGCACATGCCATCCATATGGACAAACCTAGTGCAAGTCAAAGCTTCTACGCATGCCTGTGCATGACTGCATGAAAACAATTGCTATTGGTCTGTTCCAAGTCACCAAGTGAGCGGTAGTATGACTTTTTCTTCCATCATATCCAGGCATCTTTCCTTTTGGGTGCTCGGGGTCAACAAGCTTGCTGCTTGCTGAGACTGAACACCCTGGGCTTCTAGGAATTTGAGAAGTTTCAAAGAAATCATGGCATGTCTAGACTCATTCATGTCACCTAGAAGCCCCATCGACTCTTTAATTTCGGTCATTGCCTCGGGATACAAACCCATATGACAATATAAGATGCCTAAATTAGCTCTAGCCAGACCCAGAGACAATTTGTCACCTATCATTACATTTATCAAGACCAGCCTTTCACAGCTTGCAACGCATAGACGCAAGTCTCCTGCTCCCGGACTTGTCCATATACCCCGTTCTAATCTATGCTTAGCTGTTCGAGCGATAGCTTCAGACTCTGCAGATGAAAACTGTCCATCAATGAAATTGTTGGCAGCCGACTCAAAGCCACCGCTTTGAACAAGACCCGTTTCCCACGCAAATGGCCAATAAGACCGAACTAAATACTGTAGTATTTCTCTCAAAGCATCATAAGAGCATGGGTTCAAAATGACCTGCGATTTCGCAATTGTCATATCTTCTATAATGTCGACAGTTGGGATTGCGTCCATCGCCCCACATCGAACCTTACAAAAGCAATCCAATTCACCATTAGTCATCAATCTCCTGAGTATATCTCCTAAAATAATGGCTAAAGTTGCAGGTATACCAACTCTCGATACCAGTACGGAATTCAGATATGCCGTGCTTGGTTTTTCCCAAACTCCAGCATTGGCAACAGTTGCATTGTTGGGCAAATTGCTTGTCACAAAATCAGGCAGCCTAAACCTTTGATCCACAAACAAGAATTCCTCTAATTCCAAAACTACATCATGAGGAGATGACTTTTTTTTTCCCAGTCGCTCCAATCTGTTCTTGCGGAAATCCTCTGTTAAACGTCTCAGACGAGCCACATATGGGTCCACAGGAAACCTAACTGACGAATGGCTAACTGTATGAATTTTTCAAACCATGTATCACAATTTTCAAACCATATTTATAATCTCCGACTTATATTTAATCAAGAAGAAAAGAACATACCAATTGAATCGTCTTCAGCCGCAACCAACATGGCCATCCTTGTCAGGTCACACACTGCATTTTCGCTCATCAAGTCCAAAAACTTCAGCCGAAAAAAGGCGGCATGTTCGCGTGACATGTCTTCTCTGCATTTGTTTAAGAAACTATTTTTGATTAACATTGTGAGCAACCTTACCAATATTTGCTATTGTTCCAATCTTCTTGAAAGCATGGACTCACCTGCGATACCTAGGATCTTCTTCAGCCTTTCGGAATTCGATAAATTCGCGTTTGTTTTCGGCTTTCCTGGCTACAGGCCGTGTTAACGCAAACTTTCGAGAACAAGGAAATAATGAATCCCCCCATAGAACGGTTGTTTGCTTCATCGTTCGTCAACTACTGTACGTCAACTTCATACCCTTTCGAATGCTATTTAACAATTGTAATATTAGATATTAAAAGATTGCATATTTTATATTTTGGCTGTTTAACTGTATTAAATACAGTTTTAATCAAATTATAACTTGCCAGTGCATTCAGCAATTTGAACTGCTTCCTGCTCCAGTGAGGAATGAGACATGGACTGTACTACGTATTTTAGCTGATACGTAAGATGCCTTCCCAAAGCTCTTTGTATCTTACAAATTGGTGGAAGTGGGCGCTTGTCCAATGCTGCTGCAAGTTGGGATGTTGGGTCGCTAGCGTTTCCACCACCAGACGCAGCAGATTTCCTGCAAAACAGACAGTGATGTGCCAATATTGGCACGTACAATTTAATCAATGAATTTCCAATTAGTTAGATATTAAACAAGCATTCATGAAACGCTTTATTACTTTCTTTTCATCGTTTTACCCTATTTGATGTGATACACAAATCATGTAGTCGTACCCTTGAGGATTCTCTGGAACTTCATACATGAGAGAGTGTCTCAAATAGCTGGGAAAAGAAGCCAACAGCTCATTTAGTTTTTTTCCCGTGGCACCACCAGAGCTCTGAGCATCCGCATACAACAAACATTCGATAATTCCAGACCACAGCCGAAAGAGGGTCTGGGGACCTGGTTTACTCAAGTTTATCACCGGAGGCACATGCACAGGAGGGGGGTCATCCGCAGTTGAAAATAACACACCACTTGCATCCGCGTTCACACTATGCACGGAAACCGTGGCATCCCAATTCCCTTCTACACGAGCAACAATCTTCATACCATCTCCATGTAGACTTGACACCTCCCCTTTGACAAATTCGTCCTTCCACGGTTTAAAGTGCAACTCAGTCTTCAATCCAGTTGCTTCGCACATGATGATGACTGTTCCATCCAAATCAAGCGGGCAGTACTCTGACAACGGGTCAGACAAAATTATCGCAGGGAAGTTAAAAGTATATTTTTCGTCATGCCTGTTGTATTTCACGGTTCCGTTGCCATCCAATTCAATCTCCACGTACTGCTGCGTTGTGCCACCAATAATACCCTCTTTTTTCATCTTTGCGTGTGCCTTGGGAACCATTTGCACCTGCCACGTCCCGACCTCACAATGCCCTTCCTCGTTGTATATTTTCGGTGTCACTGGAGCCTCCACGGGATCATACGCGCATATTTCTTGCAAGTAAGACCGTGTTTTGTCTCCTCGATGATACTCCCCGTGCAGCTCTCTATGAGAAAGATAATGATGCCCTAGGACCACAGTAGGGGTCTCTTGGAAGCGAGTTCCTGGTTTCATTATTTGCGTCAGAAACGTTAGCAGGAGTCTGCGAGTTGATGTACACAGTCATGTTTAAACATTAAAACCATCTCTCCGTTACCTTTTCTTCAAGTACAATTGACTTGACAAGGAAGCAGCCTCTCTTTATTTACACACGTACAGAAAGGCTTGGCAAATAGCAAGTATCTTGCAAGCCATAACTAAAAACTGCGTACCTCGATACAGCCAGCATTCTTTCCAAGGAGTCTGGAGATTTTTCAGCCTTTAGTAGCAATTTACTGAGCACAGTGTGAAAATCATACTGATCCGCGGCTGCTTGACGCTTCTTATCTTTACGACCAGCTGGCACGGCGTTCATGGTTATTTCGCCTGGATCCACCAGAACAATGTTAGTCCCCTACTCTTCTCTTCTTTATAAAGTACAGAAGTAATATTTCAAATATTATAGCACCAACCCTTTTCAGTTTCCTTCCAGATTGACACTGAATTCCCCAAGCGTAAAAGGCAACCAAGCACAATCCGTCAATGAAAGTCAACGAGGCTTGGATTCCCCAGCCTGTACGGTATTCCACCAAGTTTATGCTCAATTTTTTCAAAGAAACTCTTCCATGTGTGTTCTAGTTCACACAATTGTACTCTCCTTTACATTGACGAAAATTCTGTTTCATTTCATTTTCGTTTGCGTTGACTAGGTCCGTATCGATGCCGTGATATCGCGATCGATCCATCCAGCCCTACGATCGATCGGGATCTTTTTCCTGGCCTGGAAATGGAGCTCCATTCGGTCTCGAAACGCTCGAGTACCCCATGGTAATAAGAAAGCACATATATATAGGACACGATCAGTAAGTGTGTGTGTAATATGGTACCTTGCGTGCTTGCACATATATTTCTATATATACTATAAGATGTTTGGATCATCGTACTAGGTGTTTGCAGCATGTTGAGTTTGAGTTGTTTCGAGCATGTTGCGGCCATGTCTTGGGAGAAGCTAATTTGGTTTTGCGGTCTATAAGAACTGCAGCAGTGACGATAATTGAAATTTTGAGACTATTTTACGTGTTTTTGGAGGATACTTGGAAATTTTTGGCCGGAATACTTGGAAACAGTACGAGATGGCCGACTCCCATTCCCCTTCGCAGCCGTCAAGTACGGCCAATCCCGTCGAGAATCCTGAAGTTTCTGAGACTAGAGATCCATCAAAATCTACTACACCAAAGCGAAAATCTGACAAAAGAAAGAAATCCACGGTACGCTGGCGCGATGTTGTCAATAAAGACGTCCTCACGCCGAAGGATAGGTACCCTCTGCTGCACTCCAAGAAGCTCCGTGTCCTTGATTTGGATGATGGGAGATCCAAAAGCTATGCACCACTTTGTATGATGATTATGTGAGTCGTAGCACCATGGTGGACACTCTGCAAGAGCGATGTACCTCCTATGAGAAGCGTATAGGCGACCTCAGGGCCTCTGAGCATTCAAACAAGCATGCCTTGTGTGTGCTAGGAGCACTGGGACAGGCCATTGATCCTTTGCTAGAGTCCTGTGAACTTTGTATGAGCAAAATAGATCACATGTACTCTCGTGTTGCCTCCTACAGCAGAGAAGTGAAGAAGTACGTGGCCCATTTGAGCGCAGGACAAGGTGCTCCCACCCTGGACTTTGAGGAGGCCTTTGGACCTGGGTCGGTTGATGCAGGGCCACAGGATGGCAATCTGAGTGCACTTGCCCTTGCAGCGGATACTGATGACGCCCCTGAATTGTTATTACACGCGAAAGCGCTGCGCACTTCGGCACATGGTGGCACGGGCTCGCAGTTCATCATGCATCTCATCAAGGTAGAAGCTGGTGATGGCACACTTGACAGCCAAGAACGCCTCATTGTATCCGGGCTGTACGTTCTACAAATGGAGCTCCGCAGCATGGTCGAATATATAAGTAATAAGAAGGTGAGTGACATGAGCAACATGGTCAAAAACGCAAGGTACAGGGTGACTCTGATGAAGGGTGTTCTTTTGGCCAGCTTGGCCCAGAAGCATGGTTCAGCCATTCACAGCTATTTATCGGACAAGTTGCCCGACAACGCCTCTCAGGGAGTCCGATTTATTCATATTAGCGATCTGGAGGGGATAATGGAGAAAATTATTGTGAGCAAGGGGGTTGGTGCCCGCCAGAAGGAGTGTCTAATGTCCCTATGCACATGTCTGCAGCAAAATGGTTTGCAGCAGGAAATGGACCCAGATCGACTGGATATCGAAGGTGACAATGCTGGACCCGGACATTTGAATGATGATATTATATATATTAATGATGAGGTAGATTTCTTTTCCAGGGCTCGCGCCCGAGGTGAGTGATGGAGCATTGTGTCCACCACAGGGTGGCAGGCTGTACAGCCACATGTGGTGGTTGGCAGCTTGGTAGCGTTTCTTCTTCCAGATATTCGGCAAGCATACGTATCAATTATTTTTTATGTTGCAATGATATTTTTTGGGAGATCTGGTTAACTTTGTTATGAGTATATGCGCCTTTTGAGCATGCTTCCTTGATGTAACACTTCCTAGACACCCTGCAAGAAAACCTTGCTAGCCTCTATCACCGAGATGGGGGTCGTGGACTGTCGTCCATACTATTCCTACAGATTTTGATGGACTATATACCTGTATTTAAATCGTTTTAAGAAGCCGCAACTGCCATCATACGTCACTTCTGCTGGGTTGCTTGTGCTGTGCACTTGGCACCAGGGCTATCCAACATTTGCCAGCGGTATAAATCAACATACGCGCAGGTATATTTCAAGAAAGTCACTGGTATCGAATATGCACACCTTTATTAGAATGCAGAAGGTGACATACTGGCATTTCGGGGAAATCAGTGGGTTAGAGACCAACTCTAACCTCAAACAAAAACAAGTTGCTGGAGTTGGCCAAATGAATCAAGTTGCCCCAAATATCACTTGATCTGCATATTAATACTAGACGCGCCCGCAGTACAATTTGAAAAGCATATCAACCCATATGCAATCGCGTTTTCAGCGATTTATAATGCTGCCCAGCCTCAGGACCCGTTGAATGGGAGTCCTTGCTGTGAGGGCGTGTGGTACGATATGGCATTGACACGCCAAGATCTCATACTGCCTGCATTCTGCCCACACGAAACGGTTTTTCAGGCTATAAAAGGTACTTAGAGGAAGCCTCTTGGGTGAAAATATTTGTTTCCCGAAAAATTAAGGGGTTTTGCTTGTTTGGCAACTTGGGCCGATATGACTTGGCAGATACGTTGCGCTCGTTGTCGTGCACGCATTCACGTTTAATGTACATATTTTAGCATCTAATATAGTACATTATATTTGGAATCCCAGGACCACCGAAGAAGTACGAGATTTGGCCACGTTTCGCCGCTCCAGACACAGATGTCTATCTGTCACAGGGTGTAAGGGTATAGGGTTCACATGTGCATGCCAGAAATTTGATGCATAAACCCTGAAACAGGCCTCTAAACCCTGCGCACAGGGTTTACATGCACTCTATATACCCTGTAAAAAGATGTATACCCTGATGACACGCTATTGAAGGCTGGAGCACCGTCTAAACAATCGTTGCAATGGGACCCCGTCGACTTGAAAATTCAAATTGGTCGTAGGGTATATCATCGATGGAGGGTGCTTTCTGGTCACAACATTGGTCCACAATGGAACATAATATACTTAAAATACCAGATAAAATAGAAGAAGGGAAGTAAGACTCGTTTTGAGAGGGAAACATGCTCGCTGAATGCCGAAGTCCAACCTCTGGCCGAAGTTGACAAGGGGACCGGCGGTAACCTCTCGAAGATGCACCCTCCTCGACTCTTGCTATATTCGGAGGATATTTTAAATATATTTACACTCATATAGTATGCGATGGTGGGATGTGACGCGCATACTCGGTGAAATAGCGCAGCTTAACATGCACCTCAGCGACAGGGTCCTTGTTGGTCACTGACATGCTCGGCAGCCCCACTTGTTTGACGTTTTGGGCGCTATCGCTGCCCAATCGTGCACAAATGCAAGGAATAAGGGGTTCTGATAGCAAGCACACGCGCTCTGATGGCCCCACACAGCCGCTTTGGCGATGCACTGTTGGCTAGGGCTGCATCATTCTCTACCTAGACTACCCTGCTCTGGCAGCCCTTGGATCTCAGCCCTGGCTGCCCTCGCCATGCTAAAGTTTCTTTTTCTAAGCTTTTTGAAGTTCCAGTGCGTCATAAAGAGCATGACCATGGCCATAAACGGCTTCTGTGACATCCTGGAGAGCATGGATTTCAAACGCTTGAGAGCCGAGTTGTTCTGCTCTGCTACCTGCGAGTTCAGTCGCTTAAATCGCTCGTTGGTATACCGTTTTATCATATAACCTTGACTGCACGCTTTGTGATTGCTCCAATGAAAGGCATCTACCAGGAACACGGTGTTCATGAAGAACCATGGTGCCCTGTTCAAACAGTAGTCCTGTAAAGCACAGGCAAAGTCGTAGATGACCACCTCAGGCGGCTCTAGAAGGTAGCATGTCATAAAGGTAAACGGATCATTCCTCCCTTCCGAAGATTTGATGATAGAAGTGTAGTACACGAAGCCATGCTCGCAGAGGATAGTGAACAATCCACCCGTCCTTGCCCCTGGCTTGTTGAATGCATGCTTGCAGCCTGCTTTATCCCCTTTTATGTCTGTGACCTCGTCATCATCTTTTTTGATGTCACTTTCATACACTGGACGCTCTCTCAAGCGCGGGAGGCCGCTAAGTACCCCAGAATGCAGGTATGACCCATCTGCCACAGAAATCCTGGTGGGATCCTCCACAGAACTGCCCAGTTCCCTCATCACGTCGTACCCAGGCTCCTTCATATCAAAAGTAAATGCTACTCTTTCTAATAACTCGGTGGTCAGGGGCAGCCAGGCCTCTGGTAGCTCTGCAAATCCGTCTTGCTGGTTCAAAAGGTCAAGCAGGGCACCAAGGACAGGGGAATGCTGGCTGGCTTTTGCAATCGAGCTCCCCGAGACCCTCTTCGATGCCAGACACCCTTGAAGATCATCTAATAGACATCTAGATATATATGATACAACCGGAGAGTCTCCCTGCAAGGAGTAAAGGAAGTTGCTTAAAGCCTGCCGTTTAGGGCTCTTCCAATCCCAATCTTTCCCCTTAGTATAAGCCCATTTTAGGAATGAATCAATCTTCCAGAATGCCGCAAGTTGAATCATATCGCGCAGTTTGTCAAACGAACTATCCTTACTGCCAGGGAATGAGATCCACTTGCTAAAATCCCTGAGCAATCTAGATAGCCTCCTCCTGTTGTGCTTGGTGCGCTGTAGACGAGGCACGACGTTTAGAAAGGCCCTGTCGACCCTTTTATGACGCCTGGGTACCCATTTTTCATCTGTAGAACGGGTAGCAGCTGCCGCAAAGCATGCATTGGACCGTATTGTCATGGAGGTGCCATCCATGATGAGGACCTTTGGACAGTCCTTGCAGTGTGGACACAGAAGCGGGTTCTCGGGCTCCTCAGCTCCTCCAAAATCTTCAAAGCGTGGTTTTAGGCACCTCCCTAGGTTATAGACCGCACTTCGGAACAGAGAAGCACTCATAAATTCGAATTTGCACTCTCCATATTCGACAGCATCAGAGTACTGTTCTCTGAGCCTCTCGCATCGTGATTCAAGAGAAGCGCCTCCTTCAAACACTGATTCTTCTACTGATGACTTAATAAGGTCCAAGTCGATCACCATGGTGCTGGAAACCCTCCACAAGCCGTCATGCACCCCAATATATGGTATGCGGCAACCGACTCTTCGGTTGGGGCAGTCCAGTGCATAAAGGGGCCTCTCGCAGCTGAACTTAAATGGTTTGAGATACACAATAGCATTTCGTCCTTCTGAAACAATCCCAGACTCGCCATACGCCTCGCCACAATGGCAGGAATGCTGGGGGAGTTGAGGGCAGAGCCGATCAATGGGATCATACTGCTGCCCTGCTGGAGACACCCAGGACTCCAAGCCAACCATATCAATTCGCCGAACCTGATCTCTAAGATCATTTGAATATGGAAAAGGAACTGAGACGGCCTTTGGATGGTCGTGGATGTACCGCTCAACCACAGACATGGCTTCATCAACTGGTTTAAACATCTGGATGTCACCCTCCTCACAGTCATCACCATCCGCTGCATTCTGCACCATGTCCTCCTGATCAATACCTAAAATGTGTTGTACATGTTCGCAATTATAGCTTTCATGGAGATCGCAACGCAAACCCCTGCTTGTCTGTTGCCTGACAAACGCTTCCTTATAGTAGTATCCAACAAGGTCGCCATTCCTCAGGGACAGCTTGACGACCCGCGATGCATCCTCGAACTCGACGCTAGATAGCCTTATATAATGTTTCTTCACGTACTGGACATGCACGCAAGCGCCTGTGTCGTGGAACGTGTCACATGTGCATGACAAGCAACCTGGGTGGCCCTGCTCCCCATACACCCTGGCCAACATACCATGATGCAACGTCTCCCCTGCTCCAAATCTTCTGGAATCAGCGCATGCCCAATGTAGAGTACGAGTACGGCCATAGTAGCTGTAGCATAAAGGTGTCACGGGCATATTCCTTAGCAGCTCAACCTCATGCTCATACCACTCTAGAGATCCTGGGGCCCATACCTCTTCGCCATTCCACCTTTTCCTTTTATTCCCCGTACCACCATATAATTTTTGATTTTTTGACTGGCGTCTTTTGATCTCTGGTGCTATATACAAGGGAGTTAGGGGCATTTTCTGGAAGCAGGTCTTCAACTCGGCAGGCCCCAAGAGATTCCTTAATTGCCTCATATTTTCCGCTTCACAAGGATGGATCTTACACAAACTTTTAGATCCTAAAACTGACAAGAATATAGGAAGGTCAAAACTGCGCTCTAGGGCATGCCAGCGGGTCTGCAAGGAGCGAATCTTGTTGTTCCAGCCAAGAGCAACTACCTTCTTGTTGGGCTGGTCTCCACGGAACATAATAGAGTCTACGCACTTTGAACGCATACCTAAAGGATCCATACCTGTTACAGATTTATATTGAGACCGAAAAAGGCGCATGAACTCGGCATAGAGCTCTTCCTCACCCTGAAGACATATGTTGGCACTGCAGCAGAACTTCACTGTCCTGTTCGAGCTCATCCACGCCAATATGGCGCAAGAAGCCCCAAGATGCTCCAATAAGTATTTAATGTGACCCCAAATTTTCTCCATCTCCCCATCTAGGGCCGCCGCTTGCCTGCAACCCGACGACCAAATGGGTGATTCCTAACAGTAAGCAAAGTCCGCTGAAGGCTTGAGGAACAGGTTAAGGCCATCGTGTCTTCTTATATCCAAATAAATTCAAAAATGTCGAAGAATAAACGCCGCTATATAGCCTTATACCGGGCTGAGATCGCACCTGTCGAAGCCACTCTCGCTGCCATCGCGGCGGAACGTAGCCCCTCCCGAAGCCATCGGAGCAGCAGGCCGCCTTATTCTCACAGAATGTCTTACAAATATACTAAGTCATGTTTTGACAAGAGCACGATGAGGGTGATGCACCACATAACGCGTAAGCTCCCCAATTAAAAAGGTCGACGGTCTCCCCAGGATTATTACCTTGGGCCTGTGAAACGCTCGGAGGAATCCTCCGGGAGGATACATAAAGGATGGCATTGGGGCACCGACCATTTAATGTTGTCATGATGCAGATCTATAGCACCCCTAAAACTTTTTAAGATATCAAAATAACAAATACATCGTTGTACAGATACGCAACAACAAATGCCAGTGTGCGGAAGAAGCTTGAGTGAGTGCCATTACTGTCGTTCAATTTTTACAGCACTGTATCAGATTCATGCAATCAATCATGTGTGAGATATATTGATGATTATTTGAATTTATTTCAACTTGATTGTATAGTACTACGATAGCAATAACACGAGCATCACCTTCACAAACAAGGGGCGTATTTGCTAGTTCCTGTCAAGCACTCGTTCTTTTTCTTTTGATACTACGGTACCCGAAACAACTACATGGGGAGGAATCGTTGGATTTTAGATTGCCCAAAAAGGGCAAAGGTGAACGAGCAGCGGGTCAGTTTGCGCATTTTTTGCCTTCCTCCAGCTGGTTCTGGAGGATCTATTTTCTTTATGTGGGAAGCCAGGCTTCAGGAACTTATTCCTGAGTGGATTAGGACTGAGTGCGATGATGATCATGTGGAAGCAGTGCTGAAGAATGTTCAAGTCTTACCAATCGAGTTGCCTGGAAGGAGCTCTCGATATAAGGAGGCCCTTGTGAAGGACATGGGTGAGATTGTTCAGCAGTTGGTCAACGGGCTCGAAGAACCGTTTCTGAGGGATGATATTCCGTTTATGATACTCGGTCATAGTTTTGGAAGCTGGATTGCCTTTGAGATAACTTGGGAGATTGAGAAGAGAGGCATGAAACGTCCAATTGCTTTAATCACCTCGGCTATTAGAAGTCCTCGGCTAGCTGGAGTACAAAATGATATTGATTCGACAGAGATGCATAGCTTGGGGGAAGAGGAGTTTTGGAAGAAAATGGAGGAACGCTATGGGAAGAATAAGGAATTGGAGCATCCTTCTGTGAGGAAAATGATGGGTCCTATATTGCAGGCGGACTTTCAAATAGCTGAAACATACATGCCTTTGCCAGATTCTCGTGTCTCGTGTCCACTGTTTGTGTCAGGTGGGAGTGAAGACGTTCGTTATAATGAAAAGATGCTTCAGGCCTGGGATGACTGCACCACGGATTCTCATTTTATAGTCAGCACATTTGCTGGTGGACATAGCTACCTGTTCAAGCCGACTGAGTCTCTTGATGCTCACGTGAATTTCCTTCTGGGGGCCATAAAAGAATGCATAATCCATGGTACTTCGCCCTGTCATGGATTTGATGCGTCTTCAGCAGTGAATTCGGTAGAAGCGACAGTTAGTGTCAGCAACAGTGCCTTTTCGGAAACTGGTGCAACAGTTGCTAGCAGCATGAGTCATCAGCAAGCGAAAGACAGAATTGGTGCGCTTCCATCTCCCAAAGTTGTATCGCATGAAATGAGCCATCATGGACAATCAATGGCAGGTGTAGAAGGGAAAAAAGATGGCATATTTTCCTGTGGATCAAATTCGTGCTCGATGCAATAGCAATGTAAATGTATTAAAAGTTCTTACTGTACTGTCCTATGGTCCTTCTCCCTTTTCTGGGGTCCAGGAAATGATTGCCCGACAGTTGCTAACGACTTGTTGGTCCTTAGTTAACGACTGTTATCGTCTTGCTAATATTAATGAGGCCAATTGGCCTAATCATGGTTACAACAAATTGTGAATTCGACTTCACCACACAAGCACAACAACTGAAGAGAGAGGAGAGGGCACACCGAGACCTAACCCTATTTTTGGGTATAGGGCTAGGTAGGGTGAAGCATACAACACAGCAATGAAAATTAAAGTAATATATTAATATTGATAAATATGTGGCTGATAATTTTTTCAAGACTCGTATTGCTGCTTCTATTGTGCCGTATCAGTTGCTGCAGTGCAACTGAAATTCAAGTTGACGGGGCCAAGGTGTCGGAGCAGCTAAAGCATCTTGCGACTTTTTCTGACGACCCGAATCCAGATGTGACGAGAATTTTATTCACAGGTTTGTTCTGTACAACGAGTTTCAATCTCTCCCTGGGTTTTCAGGCCTTGAGGCGTGGTCGATGTCTGAACCATATAGTTGACAAATTGATGCAGATAATGATGTTCGTGCAAGGGAATATGTCATGAGCTTGATGAGGGATGCAGGTCTTGAAGTTTCTATTGATTCAATGGGAAGTATTTTCGGTACTTGGAATGGACCCAGTAGTGATAGGAGTGACGGCAGGCCTATCGCCACTGGAAGTCACATCGACGCTGTTCCAAGGGCTGGGGCATATGATGGAACTTTGGGGGTTTTGGGCGGTATTGAGGCCATCCGAAGCCTCAAGGAGTCTGGCTTCAAACCTGTGAAGCCTCTTCAAGTGGTGATGTTCACGTCCGAAGAACCCACCAGATTTGGCTTGAGTTGCATTTCTTCAAGAGCAATGGCTGGTGCTTTGGATGCTGAAAGCCTTGCAAGGTTGAAAGATGTGAATGGAACAAACTTTATAGAAGCCGCCCATGCTGCAGGATATGCACTCGATTTTGAAGACGAGAAATCTATCATCGCGTCAGCTCGGCAGCATGCATTTTCTGCATTTGTGGAACTTCATATTGAGCAAGGCCCGGAGCTGGAAGCAGATGGAATTGATATAGGAGCTGTCACGGCCATTGCAGCGCCATCAGCAATACAAGTACGATTCTCTGGAAGTGGAGGTCATGCAGGAGCTTTACTTATGAAGTATAGGAATGATGCAAGCTTGGCTGCGTCTGAATTAGCCATTGAACTAGAAAAGGCCGTTTTGAGTACTCAATCCCATGACACTGTGGGCACAGTCGGCAAATGGATAATAGAGCCCAATGCGATCAACAGTGTGCCCAGAGAAGCATATCTGGAGATTGATATTCGTGATATTGACAAGGCACGCAGAGACTATGTGTTGGATCGTATACGAAATGCCACGGAGAGAATAGCTCACAAACGGAAATTGCAATACATCTTTGAGGTGGTGAACACAGACCCCCCAGCTCAGGCAGACAAAGCTATTATCGAGGCAGTTCTAGATGGTGCAAAACGCTTTCGCTTGTCATCAAAGACTATGATTAGCAGGGCATACCATGATGCCCTCTTTATGGCACAATTAACAAGGATGGGCATGATCTTCATTCCCTGTGAAGGGGGCAAGAGTCATAGACCAGATGAGTTTGCCTCGTCAGATGATATTGCCAAAGGTATCAAGGTGCTTGCCTATACTATGGCAAAATTAGCGGGAGGTGAGAGTCATGAACATTCCGAGCTATAGCCCGATATTAGCGACACATACAAATGGCAATATTTCGTTCTACATATTAGACTTGTATTGTATCTAGACATCTTTGTTGACCTGTGCTGCAAGTGCAAAGATTTGTTCTTCCTCGACAGAGTCGTACCAGGAACTTACACCTTTTCCTCCGTATTCTTGAGGAATAACTTCGTCATCCATTTCTTGTCGAAGAGCTGGGAGAATCTCGCGATGTTTCGTGATCACCCGGATCTTATGAGCAGTGTTTGGATCAAGTAGTGGTTTGACAACCTACAGAATGCAGAGATAAAGATGAACTATGGATTGCAAACGAGCAAAGGTTTTTCTGTTCAAGTCAGCAATACATAAAGCCCTACAAAAATAAAAAAGCGAATTGGAGCTTACCTTCCAAATAGCTCCGAAATATCCCGGCACATTTACAATATAGGCTTTTCCCATTCTCTCGGGATAATGTTGCTCCAGGACTTCCATCATCTGCTTACCGAGATGAACTGCCTCTGAGTCGGCGATATCCGAAAACCCAATACCCTTCATGTCGTATATTCGAAGGAACTTTCCTCGGGGATATTGAGTTCCATCTAAAATTCGAGTTATCCATTCCACAACGAAAACAAACTGATGAATAACCTCCTCCTGCCTCTCTGGTACAACCTCCTCCTGTCTCAAAATCGCCATGGTCTTCCTGAAATTACCCATGCCTTCTACAACCACAGGCATACCATCTCTTGTTCTTCCAACAACAGCATGAACGTAAGATGATTTCAAAAGTTTAAAATAAGGAACAGGGGATGATAAAATGCTGTCCACACCATGTTCTGCTCTCCATTCTGCAGTTGCCCTTAATCTAGTCAACGCATGCACCCTATCACCCTTGCAAGCTGCTATATATCGCTCGAATAAATCCAAATTGACTGCCTTGCTGATTTTATTGAGTTCTCCGAGTGTTAAGGCCTCCTCCTCACTCAAATTTTGAACTGTTCCGGTTCCATGAAAAGATATGTCAACTTGAGCATGACCATCAATGTCAGAAACGAAGACCGATCTCGCGACGCTAACTCTATTCAAATTCAAGCGCTTATTACTTATCCTCTTCATAGACTCAAACCTAGCAGCATGAACCTGTCGCTTCATCATTTTCTTGGTCGAATCTTCCTTGTTCGACTGTCCGGTGCTTCCAGCCTCCTCAACCAATACTATACCAAGAACCTTCAACCGATATGAAGCTGCTTCACTTTCAGATGCATTCAATGCTTTTGGTGAAGTGCGATAACCTAGAGCAAATGAGAGAATAGTGACAGCTGCAAGAGCTGAAATGGTGTAGGTTCCTGCACTGCTGAACATGAAGATGCCAACAAGACATGCCACAAGAGCCAAAGTAAACAAACGGTCTCGGTACTGCCCCTGGTCCAAAACTGTTTTCTTTGATTTGTCCCGAGATATTGTATACTGCAGATCAACAGACATATTGGGCAGACTCTGGTCCGTTTTTTTCTTAATAGGAACTGCCTTCAGTCTGCCCCTGTGCATTGAAACACTGCCTTGCAGCCATGTCTGCACATCTTCAAAAGCAAAATTTCCTCTACAGAGACCAGAGGGACTCGCAACCGTAAAAATCAGAATCTGTTCCAGCAGAGTCTGCTGTGGAACAGATACTTCAATGCTGTTGCCCACTACTGGAATGTCAGACACCACAACATCTCTGCTAGCTTGACCCTTAGTGGACAGCACCACGGACACAATTGAGGGAGATTTATCAAAAGGAAGACCAGATTCAAGCCAATCAATGGACTCCTTCATTCTTTTGATGGCCATGCTGATGGCATCTTTCAGCATAATGGCTTCCTGGCTGCTCTCAACAATAAGCACTTCCTCAACGAACTTGTCTTCCGAATCCATATCTTGCCCAAAGCTTGTTCCAATCGACAAATCACCTTTCGTATTGAGCATATTGCTTGCAAGTCTCGTCGGAGCCGTCAGGGTTCCAATGAAGGTCTTGTGATTACCATCCACAAAGCTGTGCTTCCTGTGCAGGTCTGATGTCCTCAGCAATCGAGGCACCACGTATTGAATCGAAACTTGCCTTTCAGAAGCCTTGACATCCATGATTTGTGTCAAAGATAAAGCATATGTAATGGCGCCAACCTTACCATCATGCAAATCCTTTTCACTTGCCACCAGTGGGTCCAAAACGGCAACAGAGTCGCAGGTAAGACACAGCAACTTTGCTTCTTCCACCAACGATTCCTCATCGACATTAGCTTCATTTTCACTCAAAAATTTTTTAAAAAAAATCTTATGCAACGCCCCTGATGGAGACGAGGTTCCAGAAACCCCAGCGCTAGTGGCACTTGCCCAAACTTTGCACACAAGCAAAGGTTTCAACTTTGTCTCCATCGACCAAGTGAATTTCACAGAGTGACTTTAAAAATTAAACGACAATACTCCAAAGAATCGTCAGCCACGGCCCTTTTTCATCAGAATCGAGCCCCAAAGTGTCTGTAAGGGTATCAGTAATTGCTAGTGCTATGCACTTTCAAAGAAATTCAACAAACAAATCGTATCAACTTGAAAACAAGAATTCAATTCATTTATTTCATCATTATGGGATCCGAATTCGGCTTTCGTAAGCCAGAGCAGGAAAAGTTTTGAACTCGAAATGAGACTCAGATCAGATCTAGATCAGGCATAAATTACTCCAATATTGGATTTATCCAATATTGCCTAGTATCTTCAAAATACATCGATGACATTGTAAGGTTAGAGTCGCTGTTTTGATGAAAGGAAGGTTGGTGAAGCAAATGGGTCGAACTCTTGCCGCTTGTTTTCGAGGTCAACACTGAATGTCACTCTTGCCTCGCTATGTCGAACGAGGAATAGGTTACTAGCAGTGGCAATCGATATCCACTGTATGGTCTTTTAGTATCGTGCAAAGCGCCTGGAGGTGGACGATTGGAGTCAGCAACGATGTGGTCTGTGGTTGGTCTTTGGGGGTTGGCTCTGTTAATTTTAGTTCGGATCGCCTTGGAATGTCGGATTCGTCTGATATCAGGATTTCATCAAATGAAAAATCTCACAAAAAAGAATCATAGAAGCAGGCATCTGCCTACAATGATTGTGCTGGGCTCAGGTGAGGCTGTCTGTGTGAACACATGTGAACAATTTATTGTTTTGTTGGCCATGATGGGACGCGAGTCGACTCCTGATGGACATGATTTTTTTAATCCGTGATTAAATGTTTCAATACCATGCATGCATGAAAATAACAGGGGGTCATACGGCGGAAATGCTGACCTTGGCCAAGTCAATTATTCCTGGGAATGCTGGATACTATTCACCGAGACGGTACGTGGTGGCAGCCACTGATTCGATGAGTTCCGCCAAAGCTGTTAGATTCGAGGAGGAGATAGAGATGAATCATGGTCAGGATTCCAGCCGGTATTCTATCCGGGCCATTCCTCGAAGCAGAGAGGTGGGGCAGAGTTTTTTAACGTCAGCCTTCACGACTACTTGGGCAGCCATCAATGCTGCTCTAGCAGTAATGCTCTTCCAGCCTCGGCTGTTGCTTGCTAATGGACCTGGAACCTGTATCCCTGTTATTTTTCTATGCAGGCTAGGAAGATGGGCTGGTTTAATGCCATACTGTAAAGTTGTGTATGTTGAGAGTGTTGCACGAGTGGAACATTTGTCACTTTCTGGCAAAATATTATACAAGACTGGTTTAACTGATGCCTTCGTTGTGCAATGGGAGGAACTACAATCCAAATATCCTAAATCGATTTTTGGTGGCAGG
Organism: Picochlorum sp. 'soloecismus'; assembly: GCA_002818215.1. NCBI lineage: Eukaryota > Viridiplantae > Chlorophyta > Trebouxiophyceae > Picochlorum > Picochlorum sp. 'soloecismus'. The sequence goes on along the minus strand of PJAJ01000012.1, from coordinate 22,059 downwards.
CTCATGTGATTGTAATAATAATATCTTACATAGGAGAAAATTCCTCAAGCCATATCGCTCTCGGACTTAACTCGGTGACAACCTGTTGACAAACCCTCAACGTTTCTAACTTCTCGCAAGGCCTCGCACAATGTACCTATCAAATTCAAAGGACCCTCTAATTCGTACTCCATCACGAATTTTTTTGTAGCACGGTCATATGAACCGCTGTACGAAACTATATTATGATTATATCTTGAAATGATATTTGATATGTCAGCCAACAACCCTGGTCTGTCGATGCAGGTTGCTTTCAGCCACATTTGACTGATACGATCAATTTCGGTAACTTCAGCAGGCTTGGCAACTACACTATCAGCCGCAGTCAACTGTGCAGCATGCAATGTGTCTGAATGCTCCTTGAGAAATTTCATTATTTTGTGACGCGCACTCTTGGTTTGGGCAGCATTCAACCACTGTTGGTGTCTTCTCACAATATTTGCATTCGCTGGTCCATTGTATGTTATCACCTCAACAACTTCGGCGTTTGCTAACTTGTGCTCTGCTGGCACAATTTTGCCATTGACTTTTGCTGCAACCATGGTATTCCCAATATCCGTATGGATGTGGTACGCAAAGTCCACCACTGAGGAGCCTTTGGGGAGCCTCAGCACCTGGCCCGATGGCGTGAATACGAAAACACCCTGACCCAACAGATCATCTGTTACACAAGCAACAAATTCCTGAGCAGTCAAAGTTCCCACGAATTCTTCCTGCCATTGGCGAATAGAGTTCAACCAATTGATCCTTCTGCTCATAGAATAGGAGTCTAAAGGAGGTAGAGACGATATTTCGTTATTTTCAGATCCACTAAATGTAATTGAATACTTTTGCGCTCCATTTGATGAAATACCTCCAGCACCGCCCTGCAGCAAACTTGTCAGACTGCCATTGGTATCCTGAACTTTCGACTTGTTCTTGACTCTATTTACTTCATCCCCACAGGACCAAGACTCGACAGCAATTCCAAACTTGGCGAGACGTTCCATTTCTTCAGTACGAATTTGAATCTCTATTGGAAATAGAGATGCTGATGCCTTCGGTCTTAATGGCGGGGATGCAGATCCGTTCCCATTCTCAGATGGAACCACCAAACCTGTAGGGATCACGGTAGTGTGAAGCGACTGATAATTATTTGGCTTAGGAGTAGCAATATAGTCCTTCATTGAGCCGGGTATAGGAGCCCAAAAAGAGTGAATGAGTCCCATTGCATGATAGCAAAGCTGCCGTTCAGTTGCAGCAACTCCTAACGCATCTCCCCCAGAGGTCACTGACACTGCTGGCTCGAGGATGACCCTCAACTGAGCAATTTCAGAAATATCTTTAACGGATTTTCCGCTTTCCTGTAGCTTTCTCCAAGTACCATAAAGGGCTTTTCTAGTGATTTCAATCCTGACACTGTGAAGAAGTTCTGACAGATAAGGGTCTTCTAAAATTCTATTCCGCAAATCATGAGCTGCTGCCTCCACCACTCCCCTTTGGGTCACCCAAAGGCGTTTTACCGCTTTTTTTGTAATATCATACTGTTGAGGCATTGCGTATTTGAAACTTAGCTCCTCTAACTCTTCCTTGATGGTGTAGAGGCCCAAAAGCCTTGCTAATGGGGAGAAAACCTGAAGTGTCTCTTGGGCAATCCTTCTCTGCTTACTCTGTGGCATTGAACCCATTGTTCGCATGTTATGCAGTCTATCAGCTAGTTTGACAACAATAATGCGAACTTCCTCTGTCATGGCCAAGAACAAAAATTGGAGGTCCTGAGCTTTAGGGTCAGAATTACTAGAGTCTTGTTGTTCAAAAACATTCACATCGTCACATTTGGACCTTTCGGGATGGTGCGTAGGTAGTTTACTGAATTTTGTCTCACCTTCTACAATTTTCTGCACTGCTTCTCCAAAATGAAAACCTATCTCTTCCAGCCCCACTACCTCTCCACAATCTTCCACTGTATCATGGAGCAGCCCTGCTATCAAAGATTCTGCATCCATATTGAGCTCTGCCAGTATTCTAGTAACCTCGACTGGATGCGTTATAAATGGTTCCCCACTTTTTCTAAACTGTCCTTGATGAGCATCGAATGCAAGAAAGAGCGCTTCCTGAATCAAATTCAACTCTTCAGGCTGTAAATATCCAAGCAAAGGTTTCAGCCTGCTTTCCCAAAGAAATCGTTCCGTGATTTCAGAATTTCTCATCCGCTGATAGAACTGGAAAACATATGACAGAACAGTGGTAAGTCTCTGTGAGAAAAGCAATAAAGCAACATAGATAGGCGTATATCATCCCACTGGACCGTATTCTTTACGCACCGAGTAGTCAGTAAAGTTGTTGCCAAGGCCAGCCAAGGCTTCACATGTGCAAGCACTTCCCTGTAGCCACAACCAAGTAAACAGAAATATGAACCATTTTTCTAGCAAGAATCCATCAAGGGCTGCACAGGACAACATTCTTACCCTTCTTGTTGGTGACAACCTAAAACCCTTTCCTGTGTCGAGTTGTAGTAGTTGACATTTTACCGATGCAGACGATAAGCCAGTCTTTCTGACAAGATTACTCCTATGATGGGGTGATTCATCATCTAAAAATTGATATTTGCTCAACGATACAATACAATTCATGTGCAGGCTGCGTCGACCTCCAGTCCTCTCCCACCGCAGCGGACGAGAGAGCCTTCCACTTGGCATGCCATTTTCCATTGGTCTCTTGATAGAAAGAAGCCGAATCATCTTTGCTAAAGTAATTCTTTTCCTTTCGCGCTTTTTGCCTACCTAAATCGTAGAAAAGTTGGACAACTGTCCGCACATCGCTATCGTAAAATCCAGCTTCTTTGCTCACAAGACTATTGTTCTCCAGCTATTCAATAATCAAAAATGAGAGGTAAACAAATATGGTAGAGCAGGCCACGAGTGGACAAATTCGGACGCAAGGGAACTGCGTCCATGGTTTGCGGTAGTACAATAATTTTGAGCAAGAGTATGAATGACTTATTCTTATACTGCGATGGATCACTTGTTTTTTTCCAAAAATTATTCCATAAATATAAATATCTAATGCATGTACCAAATCAAAGTGCCATTGATTGTAATACCGCACATGCATGTCCTCATATGCCATACACATGATGCATACGAGGTACATACGAATTGTAAATCGTGGAACATCCATTACATTCATTCATATTTTCAAAGATTCTTTAGTCAGTACAACATAATCTCCATCCTGGAGCATCGTGTCCTTGTGGACCAAGGAATTGTTTACGTTGACCAATTCGGGTTGTCCTTCATGATGCAGCTGTCCCATGCTATCATGGCAATCGACAACCCACCCCGCAGTAGTTCCTCTTGGAAGACGCATTATTTTTCCACTGGGCCAAATAAGTACCATCACATCCATTTCTGAAGCTGAAACATTCGCAGCATCGACAAGCAGGGTGTCCTCATCATCCGTTTGCCGAGCATCATCCTCAACATCCACTCCCCACTCAATCATGGAACGCAACAGTTTTATTCTAGTATTCATGAATGCAGCTGCCGGATCCTGGTTTCTCTGGACGGTCAAAGCACTGCGAGATGCCAAGGCTAACGACTTCATGGCATCTAGAGATTGCAAAGGAACAATAGTAGTTGGAAGTTTGTGACCAAACCTATCAAGACGATGGTATTTTCCATCAGAACAAAGAGTAAAAAGCTCCAGAGTGGTCCCCATATCTCCCTGTGATGCTGTAAAATATCCTTTCTCTAATACGTATTCGTAGATCTTCTCGTATATCTCTGGCTGGGCAGCTAGTACTCCATTGTTTTCAAGATTCTTAATGGAGTGAGATACAGCAACAAGGAGTCGCTTGCCAGAGCTCTCGGTAGAAATCACCACAGCATCTCGAAGTCGTCCACTTGGAGATATCCTCAAAACGGGATGACCCGCAGCAATCAGTTCTGGCTTCATCTCTCCACTGCTATAACCACCTATTGGTTTTTCCTTGTATGCCCAGTGTGCTGCTTTGCCGTACTCTGCTTCATCGTGCATTGTGGCTGTCCTGATCTGAACCTCCATGGGCACACCCCCTGGACCAATAACAGCAGTATGTAGAGATTGGTATCCAGAAGGTTTTGGGACTGCAATGTAGTCATCATCTTCTCCTGGTACTTTCCTCCACAACCTATGAACCGCTGGAAGAACCTTGTAGCAAGCTTCTATAGCTTCTCTTTCCACTACACCCCTAGCATCATCAACAACAACCCTAAGTGCCCTGACATCGTACACTTCTCGCAATGGCACTCCTTTTCTGGCCATTTTCTTAAAAGAAGAATAAAGGCTCTTGACACGTCCATGAACAGATATGTCTAGCCCAATGGCAACACCCTCAGTGGTTATTTCTTGCAAAAGTGCTTTCGCACATCTCTGTAACACTTCCAAACCTCTTCTAGCTGTTGGCGTTATTCTAAGTTTTTCCATATTGAATGTGGTCGCATCAAAAGGCAACACTGTATTTATGAGATCTCGTACTTCAATTTGGTCTTCTGTGAGGAATTCTGCTTCCAGATCATGTTCAGTAGTGTTGCCTTGCACCACGCCAGGGATACTGGCATTCGAAGTTCCTAGCCAGTCTGGAACAGTATGATCGGGATCATCTCCTGTACAATCCAAAGGCAGAGACTGCGCATGATCATTTGCCACTGGATTCATTGCAGATTCAGGGAGTGTTTCAACTCCCCAGATTTCATCCACCTCTGCTTTCAGAGCTCCATATGTTGCAGGTTGAAGAACAGCAAAACATAAATCTTCGAGTTCGCTTTTGATGGCAAACATCCCAAGCCGTTCTGCCAGAGAGCACCAAATCCTTTGAGTCTCCTCTGCAACAGCCCTCTGCTTGTCAGGGGCCAAAGCATACACTGTTCTCATATTATGCAATCGATCTGCTAATTTTATCACAATAACTAGTGGTTCTGAGACCATTGTCACAATCATTGCTCGCAGGTTGTCCATCTCTGATTTTGTTTGTTTTGCATGCTCAAGTCGAAGGCGCCTCCTCACAAGCTGATTCGTTGCACTCAATTGGCTGACTTTGGTAACCATTGAGCCTACGTGAGCTCCGAATTTTTCAATAACGTCTTGAGGATCAACACCAGCATCGTCTAGCACATCATGCAAAAGTGCAGCAATAACTGCATCTTCTGCCCTTTCATCCTCTTCATTCGGAGATAACAGGCTCTCCACAATACGAGCAGTCTCTATACAATGCGAAACGTAGGGCTGCCTTGTCTTCCGAAACTGACCTTCATGTGCACTTGCAGCGAATTCTATGGCCTGTTTCACTCGCTCTCTTGAGAAGAATTTGGATCCAGAGACATCCACCCCGTACACAGATTCTTCTTGAGAACCTGCCACTTGAATATTGCTAAGGTGGTTGCTAGAGAAGAACCATGGTTCGATCTTATCCCACATTGAGCGTACGCCAAATATGATCAGCCCACCCATAGTGGCTGACACTACCATACCACCCCCTAAATTCAAAAAGGCATCACCTATTGGGAGGGGATGCACACTGGCCCACTGAAATGCTGTCGCTAAGCTTTCGTGTGACTCGGGTAGAGCAGCAATGACTGCTAATCTTTGCAACACATCTTCTACAGCAGAAGGATCGACATTCAGCAGATGAAATAAGACGACAAAATACGCTACCACAAAACATGTGTTCCTTTACTCAGCAACTGCTACAGAAAACGATACCTTGATTCGTGACACCCGCGCGAAAGAAGAGCCTTCGCCGGGCACGATTCTGTCCGATAAAAATAAATGCTTCTTTACTCCTGGAGGAAAGATGATGGTTCCTCGCAACCCCACTTGCCCTTCCCACCCGAACAGGGAAGCCCATGGCAACACCGGTTTGAGTCATCAAAAAACCTTTAGAAATCCAGCTCCCAAAGCAGAAATCAAATATTTAATTTAATTAGTCACTTCATGCTGCAATTTCTTGCTTCAACAAGACGAAAGAACCCTTCGCTTCCAGTTTCTAGTTTCGACATGTGTAGTTGATACTTATGTCTGTTGTCTGTTGTCAAGACAATCACACAGTACAAAAATGTTTTTAATTCATTTGATATTGGCTCTGGGTTGACCACGATAGTGAAATTTACAACCTGCTGATCACTGCCGCAGTGCAGTGCAGTGTGCTTGCCATGGCCATGACCTCAGTGAGGGGAGTTCCAATTTGTCACTCTGCAACTGTGTCATCATTTCATCATTTCTTGTGCTCTCCACCGAAACTGGTATTCCAACATTAAAGTTTGACTTTTGTCATTACTAAAATAGAGTGTAAAACATCCCGAAAATCCAGCGACCATGGGTAAATTGAGAAGGAAAGTTCAAAAATAGCAACCTTGATCTTGTTCAACTCGAATACAGCAGAAGTATGTCGTCCGCAAGCAAAAGACTTGGACGCGGTTCATCGAATTCATATAGCCAAAGTGACGAAGTCACGAGTACGTATAGATCCACTTATGGAGGTCCACGAGGAGCAACTATGGATGACTGGAAATCGACTTCGAGTTGCACTGGGTCCCAGAGGCTCTCACAGGACACGGCGTCGTGCCGAAGTGATGTGCAATATACAAATAAAAAAATCTCACAAAAGATTGAGGGAGGGAATTCGGATGCCAAGACGACAGGCGAAAGTGCTGACCGGAGGAAGAAGGAACTTCACCACTCAAGTTCTATGCAGGAGGATCCAAACGAGGCGTTATCAACCGCTCCTCAGAACAAAAACGACCATGGCCATGATTCTTTGATATTGGAAATGCATAGTGGTCTACAAATTAGTGGCACAGGCGAGGAGAACGCAGGAGATGAACCCAGCAAACAGTTCAAAGAGGATGGAGAATATGCCAACAAACTCCATTCCCACAGCACGAATCCTTCTACAGTGATGACCACTACATCAACATATTCTCAAATTTCCTCGGACATTTCTTCAGGCTATGTAGGATCAGTTGAAGAAAGCACGAGCCATGAGCAGATATTGAATGCTGCTCTCCAAGACATATCAACCCTGACAATCGGGCACAAAGCAAAGCACACGAGGGCTCTCAAATCCCTAGTTGCCACTTTAAAGAAACATTCGACCAGCCCAAGTATTCGAGGCGAAATCCATAATGCAGGGGGCACGTATATTCTGCAGACCAATATCTCATCAGCAAATGTTGAACAAAGCATTTTGTGTGCAGAGGGGCTGGTAGAGATGAGCAAAGATCCGAAGGCGAAATCGGAGCTTAGCGATATGAACGAAGAAGCAACCTGTAAACTACTCATTAGTGCTGCGTTACAAGTAAAGGAAGGAAATAAGACATTTTTGGAGTTGCTGGGCTTGCTGGTCAACATTCCAAACAGGTACATGAAGCAGGCCAGTGCTCAAACTAGATTGGTCCCCACTTTTCTTGAGCATCTGTCTAAATGTACGCGAAGAAAAGTATACAAAGGACCAGAAATAGAATCAATAATGGAGGCGCTGGTTGCCATGATGAATTCAGAAAGCAATCTGTATTTTGTGGACTCTTTCATTTGGAATGGTGGTATAGAGACAATAAATACCATACTGTGCGAATCGGACTCAATAGAAGCCAAGTCTAGAGCGCTACGTCTATTGTTTACTGCGGCAGAAAGTCGAAAAGACTGCATAGCGCTATTGTGTTACCCTACCATCATTGAAGCATTGTCTTTGCTTTTGGATGATGATTGCTATCCAATTTGCTTGCAAATTGAGGCCTCCAGCCTCTTACATCAGATAAGCTCTTTGTCGAAAAAGAAACAAGAGGTAAAAGATGCTTTGATGGATCATTGCCTGCCCCGGATTTGCGAGATTCTTCACCAGTCTAAGACGCATATCACTCAAGGTGAACACAACACCACTGATGCACTCCAAAGTAGACTCTGGAGGATCTGTGCGAGTATTTTGTCGCATCTTGCAAGAGACTCGGCCTTATGTTGTCAAACGATAATATTTCAGACAAATTTATTGGAGCATAGCGTCCTTTTACTGAACCAAGCGAGACAATATAAGGATTGCAAGATTCTATTACAGGCAACCTACGAGTATGCCAAGTGTCCATTGGTTTAATATTTAAGGCATAGCGTTCCCATGCAATAATATTTTATTTTAATTTTATTCATAACAATCACACAGTTTGAAATCCATCAAAACCAGGCGAGCGCGCGAACGAAGAAATAACTTTAGAAAATTGTTGTGGCTCCTCAATATACAGCCAATGGTTTTCATTCTCAAAATATAGCGTTCTACAATTTGGAATCAAGCGGCTCACCTCCTCACAACCCCAGAATGGAAAGACGGCGCTTCTTCTGCCAATAATATTGAGACAAGGAATGCCAATACGAGGAAGCACTGGTCTCCAATCCAAGGCAGTGTGGTCAGCCATCAGTGCAGCCAGAGCATTGGGACTGGCACGTAGCGTCTCATGCTCCAGAACTGTAATTGTCTCGGGAGACACTGCAGGACTGCTACAAAACAAGGCATTGTCACGGGCAAAGCCTTTAAAGTCTTCCATTAATCTGCACTGCAGCCTAGTCAAGGACGCAATATCGTAGCAACCGGTGGAACCTGATTTCCAGTCGATAGCAATGTTTTGAAGAGGTGCCTGATCGACAAACACGGCCTTTGAAATTCTTCCGTCTTCACCAAAGAGTTCAAAGTAGCTCCAAATAATTGATGCCCCCATCGAAGCCCCCACTATAACAACTTGTTCTAGCTCCAGGCCGACCAAAAGATCCCTCAAATCTGAAGCCAAACGAGCAATATGAAAGCCCCAGCTTGGCTTATCCGAATCGCCATGATGTCGCAAGTCAAAAGTCACGACACGACAAGTTCGTGCGATCGGCCTAACATTTAAGTCCCAATAGTGCCTGGAACCTGACCAGCCATGTACAAGGACCACTGTGGGACCTGTCACATTACTAGTTCCGAAGAGCTCATAAAAAATCTGAACACCGTCGCTGGTCATTATCTTACCGTATGGAGGCGCCTGAGGGCCCACGTCGGCACTCGAAGCTCGGGGAGGGACTGAGTGATTGATTGCTGCGGGATTCGACAAAGTTCCACGAGCCTGGCCTTCCACCATGGATTCATTCCTCACTCCAATGGTAGTATTGTACCTAACTACACCCCCATTTTCACCCATTTTCCTTGCCAGACCCGAACTCGCAGGTGATTCAACAGTTCAACCTTTTCCTTCCTTGGGTGACACACCACAAAAGGTTTTCCCAGCAGCCTAGATCAGACTGACTTCGGACGTGGAAAAAGTTGCCTGCAAAAAAATTGCAAAACTAGAGGAAAATCTAATTTGCTTTTCCATTTATATGAGCTGGGGAGCATGCAAGACCCTGATCGATCAGGGTTAGACTAGAGCCCGGCTAGTACCTGCAGAGGACGATGGGAAAGATTCCTTCCCAATTGCACCAAGGTGTCTCCTGCCCTACCATTGAAGTATCCCTTTCATAGGCAAATTCGCCCAAGTAGGTAGACGGAATATCGCCCATCACCGGAGGATTCCTTCCGAATTAAACACGTTCCTGCACACGTGGGAAGCGCATTTTGAAAATAATTTTGACATATCACGGAATCAACATGTTATCATTCACTCAAGGTACGCAACATTTTGAAAATTGGCAGCTAGTAGTTGTGAGTCAGAGCCACGTGATCCAATCTACACAATGGCCAGTAATTTGAACGATGGCAACCAGCCGCGTTGATCTCAGAGTTATTTTATAAATATAAAATGGTATAATTATGCAGGCATTTCTAACAAAACCTTGGCTAGGCCTGGGCCATCAGGGCAGGCTTCAGTGACCAAACAGACCTTGGTCGCCCCAGGATTCAGAGGTATGTTTGATGAAGACGAGTATCGTATGGAGGTAGAACGATTCATTGGTTAACTCCTTCGATAATTATATCATCTTGTTGTCGATTTGTCTAGCCAAGGGACAAGCCTCAAGTAAAGCTTGGAGAAGTCACTACCCAGTAAACCTTGAGTATTTGAAGCAGCAGCTTGCAGAATGATACATGCGCTTGAGCAATCATGCTAACTTTATTCTATCAATACCTTCATGCAGATCTTTCCGGTGAAAAGCTCGTAGGCACCCAAATTTGGCGACAAAGCGCCCAGGCTGCCAGAGCATCAAGAAAGTGCACAGTGAGGGCAACTGCTGCACCAGTCCAGGCTTCCAATGGGACTGCGCATTCATCCGGCGCTGGCACCCGTGTAATGATCATTGGTGGAGATGGATACTGCGGTTGGGCCACAGCGCTTCACCTTTCTGCTCGGGGCTACAAAGTTGCTATTGTGGACAACCTTGTCAGGAGAACGTTTGATTTACAACTGGGCATGGACACCCTGACGCCAATTCACTCAATCCACGATAGGGTCAAGAAATGGGCTGAAGTTTCCGGAAAAAATATTGATCTAATGATCGGAGATATTTGCGACTTTGAATTTCTCTCTCAGGCTTTCGAGTCGTTCCAACCTGAAGCTGTAGTGCATTTTGGGGAGCAACGGTCTGCTCCTTATTCTATGATTGATAGAGCTCGGGCAGTCTATACTCAGCATAACAATGTCATTGGAACCATCAATGTGCTGTACGCCATCAAGGAGATTTGTCCTGACTGCCATCTCGTAAAATTAGGCACAATGGGGGAGTATGGAACGCCCAATATTGACATTGAGGAGGGTTACATCACTATCGAGCACAATGGACGCACTGACACACTGCCATACCCCAAGCAAGGTGGATCTTTCTATCACTTGTCCAAGGTCCACGATTCCCATAATATTTTCTTTGCAGCTAAAGCTTGGGATATTGCAGCAACTGACCTGAACCAAGGGGTGGTATATGGCGTGCGTACTGAAGAAACCATGGCTGATCCAATGTTGATCAATCGATATGACTATGATGGCATCTTTGGTACCGCACTGAATCGCTTTGTCGTCCAGGCTGCCGTTGGTCATCCCCTTACCATATATGGAAAAGGTGGACAAACAAGAGGATTCTTGGATATTCGTGACACCGTACGATGCATCCAAATTGCCATTGACAATCCAGCCAACAAAGGAGAGATGCGCGTTTTCAACCAATTCACGGAACAATTCAGTGTCAACGAGCTTGCAGATATTGTGAGCAAGGAGGGAAAGAAACTCGGACTGGAAGTGGATGTCATTACTGTCCCGAATCCTAGAGTTGAGAAGGAAGAGCACTACTACAATGCCAAGTGCACCAAGCTCAGGGACTTGGGCCTGGAACCTCACCTTTTGAGCGATGGCCTTATTGACTCGTTGTTGTCCTTTGCTATCGAGCATAAGGACCGGGTGAACATGGATTTGATCAAGCCCGCTGTAGAATGGAAAAAGAGCGGAGTTGCTGATGCCATCAGCACGGCTGCAGTTGCCAAGTGAGTAAGTTTTGAGCACAACACTTTTGTCAAGTCTTTTCTGATGGGTTCGTTACGTAACGTTATCGAATTATATGTAACGCTAAGATATCTAATCTATTCATATCTCATAATTCGCTGTTTGAACTTTGAGATTGGCCGGCTTTCTTCTCGAGGCTCGTTCTTTTTCAAACATGGCTTAGATGCAGTGACGCCTTTCTCCTCCACTTGCATACTGCAAGAATCATTTGGCCCAATCGTGGGTCGATTTTGCACTAAAAAACCCTTTTTTAATGCAGGAAAGATATTGCGTTCTCGTTTGTCGCTTGATACGGATTCCGACCCAGCAGGAAGGTTATCAACCAAATCCAGTAAAGTCTCCTCATCAGAGGATACAATCGATTCAACAGCTTGGGTGGCTGACTCACATGGAGCAGGTAGAGAGTGCAATGAGTCATCCCAAGCCTCTCGAATATCGATAATTCTATCACCCTGCACCAGCAATAGTTGTGATAACCTTTCAAGCCGCAATGAAGATGCAACGGAAGAGAGAGTGAACCTGTGAGCTGTGCACCGTATTGGTCGGCAGTCGACTTGAAACATATTGCGTAATTCGTTCTGGAGAAACCGTACCTCTTCATTCAAAGTTAACTCATTTTCATACTTTTTCAGCAGATCAAACGCTTCCTTCTGCACTCTCAAGAGATCAAAATCATCTTTTGAATTACAGCTTTCGCTTCACGAAAACTCACTCTAGACTCACCGCAGCGTTTTCTGTCATTACATTTTCTTTAATCAATAAATCTTTCGATCAATGTGATGTAAAACAATTTTCCGGAAGACAGTCCTGTTGTTGCAGTCCGCCTTTCGCCTACGCATGTACTTTTACGTTTACTTTTATTGTATTTTTCACGGCTGCATCGAAACGAAACTAAGAAGAAGAGAATTTAATATAATGATACGATAATTCTAAATACTCGCGTATTGGTAAGCGCAAAAAGCTAATAAAGGGCGCATCAATGTTGCTGTGGCGTGTCTGGCCCATGATGGTGATCCATGATCATATGACGATCATGAGCAGTCAATGCTTTCAGGGTGAATGAATTCGCCATATGGTCCGATGCATCCACTTTGTCTACCAAATTGGCAACCATAGAATACTCGGTACCCTCGATACTGTGGCCACCTCTCTTTGACACTCTACAGTTGTCCGTCTGCTGGCTCCTTTTGGATGGAGATAATTTTGCTAGCAAAGAAATCACCACAAAGGGAAAAATGAACTTGTAGAATGTCAATACCCAGTCCAATGTTTTTTCCAGAGACGCAATAGTCTTTGAGGCTTGCAACGCTAAATATTGCTCAAATGCTGCTTTTGCTGATGGGTCCACATATGCAGTTTCAAAAAAATCTTCCACGAGCAACGCAAGTCGATTGTAGTCAGTCGTGACGTTTTGCATTGCACCTCTCAAACTATCAGAATCCACGTGATGAAAGTGTATCAACGACTGAAAAAGGACACCAGGAATTCTGAATGCACCACTAATGATTCGTCTGCTCAGCAGGATGGCAGGCTGTCCAAACACAAACAGCAAAGCCACAACACATGACCAAACCAAGAGACGAGATACAAACTGCTTGAGCACTAAAGATCCCATCTCGTCCTTCAGTTTTTCTTTTGCTTTCCTCTTGTTGATACCAAAGAACTGCCCTTATCTACTTCTTACTGCTTCTATCTGCAAGGCATAGGCACAAAAGTACCAAGTCAAACCATGTGTTCTTCTCAGCGAGTTCTCAATGCTTCACTCAACACTCGGATCACCACAGATGTCCTTTCAACTGACATCATTATGCGTGCACTACCGAGAGCATCAAATCCATTTGATCGAGCTACATCTCGGTCTGGCGCGACCAAGAACAACAGCATTGTTGTCTTATTCCAACAGGGATAACGACAAAAACCACCGAATAAGCACACAAACGAGCACAATCCTCGCTATGACAGGGAAAAAAAGGAAACAAACCTTTTGATCTTTTGATCAAGACGCAAAAAAGCAATCTTTTCTGCTGGCCCTCGTAGTCAAGCCATTTCTGGCCGAGTGTGTTTGAGCTCTTGTGCAAGACTCTTGCTATTAACAAGCATGATTCGTTATTTTATCGAACAATTAAGACTTAATAATGACAATTCATTTTCAGTGCTTCTATCACCTCTGTAAATTACCATCTTGAATTTGAATTTTCCCGCCTCTAACTCAGATCTGAGAGGCGCCTCGCGAGGCGGGATCGAAGATGGACCATCTCAGACCATGGTCTGTGATGGTATATACATGCTGTGGCAGGCAGGCACCTGCAATCGAGTGCATACCATTCTATTTGTAGATTTGACGAGGAGGGGTAGACAAGAAGGAAAGTGGTGGATCATCGACAAGCCAAATACCTTCCAAGCCCTTCACAAGGCACAATTCGTAGCAGGGCCCCAGCAAGTATGCCAGCAAGGCCCCTCCCAAAAAACCTCCCAAGTGGCCCCACTCATCGATTTGAGGCAGCAAAATACCTATTCCAAAATTCAGAAGGACTGTTAGAACCAATCTGATGATTATATTTGATCCTCTCCCTCGAAATAGTCTCCTGTTGCGTACAAAATACACCAGCAGTGCGCCTGAGAGACCAAAGATGGCCCCAGATGCTCCAAGAGAAGGAAGGTCATCCCCTAGATAAGAGGCTATATTTCCTGCCACTGCAGACCCCAGGTAAATGGCCAGAAAACGCTGTCTCCCGCATGTCCACTCTGTGACTGGTCCGAGGGAGTGGAGAGACAGCATATTTACTAACAAATGCGTTGGACTTCCATGCAGAAATGCAGGGGTGAAGAGTCTCCAAACCTCTCCCTGATCGATCATCTCATTTATTTTAACACCTGCCAATGTCAGTTGAGGAAATGCAAGCTGGGCAAGAAACATGCCAATATTTATCCCAATTATAACATCGGACAGTCTCCTGGCTGGCAGCCCCGGTACCCCTGGCGGCTCTCTGGTGTGATGAACGGGCTGAGCAGCAACATCATCACTTTCGAACACTTGACTGCAAGTTATGTCCAACCCGGTTCGACGGGTCGTTGCACGACACGCGTTTCGCCGATGGTGTAACACTTTCGAATAATTTGTAGAAATATAAGATCCCCAGAGCACAGAACGCAAATTGCATTTCGTTCCGGGCAATGGGGACGACTTGTAAACCTGGGAATTTCGACCAGACCTTGAGATGGTTGTTCCGACACAACTGTGAAGGAATAAAGTTGACATAATGTATCGTATACCGATATTATGAATATCTAAATCTATCTCGCATATATTCTCTTTAGTTGCAGCAGATGCGTACACGATTATATCGAAACGTGCTTCATAGCCCCCGTTTGGGGCCCAGATCTGGGCTCTATTAGAGCCACGTCAGACTTTCGATTGAAAATTTTGAGCTTGAGAGATCCAAGTGCCGGAGACGCTCACCAGTATATCCACTACTGCGCTAGAAGTATTGGAGTAAAAGGAAAGTATCCCAGCGCAGATGCCTTTGCCTTGCTATTTGGCCAGTTCAAGTGAACAGGCGCTAGCCAAGAAGCCTACGCGTATACGTAGGCCCGTAAACGGGCGCCGCGCCTGCAGCTGCAGGACAAGGTGCTGGTTTTCCACCCTCCAGTACAAGATGCAAGTCAGTGCAACATGGTCGGACAAACTTATCAAATACTGCTGGATTTGATTGAAAAACTCATTTGAATTCACGAATAGCAATCAGACAAGTAGTTCGCCTAGACGGTGGGCTCTATAGGGGTCGTGTTCCCATTTCTTGGCCAGAAACTTGAAGCCTCGAGTTCAACCGTGTTGAAGACCCAGGTTCAGCATAAATGGGTTTTCATAATCTTGAAATAGCTTCTGATGGGATGAAATGCGATTTCCTTCGAGCGACTGCTCCCTCAAACAACTGCAGAAACAGGCTGCGTGGGTTACGACCTGCAATCCCTTCTGCATTTAGGCGGAGACGTACCAGGTACAGCCCTGCTATTGATTTTGATTCTAGCAACTCTTTCAGAGTAAAATCGAGTGTAGAGCCCAAGGACATGCCCAACGTCAAGTCCTCGGACAAGTGGTTATTAGATGACTCGTCAATATTTGGTGACCAAGTCAAAGAGAGAGGGCGATTTTCGGAGCGTAATGTGAGTCTGCTGGAATACGAATTTTTATGCATGCTATAATATATTCATTCCTGGGTTCCAAATTGGTTACTCGTTCCCGTAACTCTTTGCAGCTTTCTTCCTTCACTTTTGACAGGTGGGCGTCTCATAGGAGCACGGCCAGATACGTACGGCACATGCTCGGAATATTCCAGTCATCAATTGTGCGGGGCCTAGCTCAACCACTATTTTCGGTAGCTAGCATTGCAACTATTGTTTGTACGTATGAAACCCTTCGGGCGGAGGACATGCTCCCTTCCTACTGTCCCACGCTTCTCATGCCCACTGCCCCATTTGATTTGACATCTTTTGCGCTGGCTTTGCTGTTGGTGTTCAGAACTAACACGTCATACGATCGATGGTTGGAAGTATGTACAGTTTGGAGTGGATTGGGGAATCGCGCCAGAGATACAATGAGGCAGCTGATTTCTCACTTGGCACATGGTAGCAGTTCGGTGAATCCCTTTGCTGGGGCAATGTGTCGATGGGTCATTGCATACTGTAGGGCTCTCAAATGCGAGGTCCTTGAAGGCTCAAACTTGGAAGAAGAGTTGCGTGGCGTGCTGAATGAAGAGGAGTCGATGAAGCTGCTTTCGGCCCGCCATAGACCTTCATTTGCCTTGTCAGTCCTGACAGAGTTAGGTGCCCTTGCGCCATTGAGAGAATCACATCGCATACGGCTCGATGAGAATCTGACATACTTTGAAGATGCTGTCGGGTCTTGTGAGCGGATACTGACCACCCCAATACCCTTGTCTTACACTAGGCACACCTCACGCTTCATGGTCATTTGGCTCTCAGCTTTGCCCCTGGGTTTGTATGAAGCATGTGGATGGGCTACCATTCCCTTATCCTTGGTGATAACGTTTCTCTTACTAGGTATAGATGAAATTGGTGTGCAAATCGAAGAGCCATTTGGCCTGCTGCCACTTGATGACGTGTGCAATGAGATTGAAGGAGACTTGTTTTCCATGCTGAGAGAGGCTGCTGACATCAAGGACGCGGCACTTCGAGCCAGCATTGGAGCCGGTTCGGAGGAGGAAAGGGAACTGTCGGCAACAAGCAGCGGTGTTTTTTCTCCTTTGCCTAGGGCAAATGCACCGAAGTACGTGAACGGCAACGGAGCTGTTGGGGAAGAGAAAGCTGGGAAAACAGCCCAGAGTCCATCTTGGCACAGGGAATGGGAGGAGACCACAGGCAGAACTGAAGGCTCTCCGCATCCAGATAGCTGAAGCTGTCTTCGAAATGCAGAATATATGTATGTAAAATAATGGTTTTTATTTGTTTGTAGAAAAACGAAACTGTAATCACACCACCTCAGGGTCAACCACATCATCATCTCCTGATGCCATGATTGAATAAATCCTGCTCGCAAATGCCTTGGGAGACTCGATAGGGTACCCTCCGGTCAACAGTGCTGCGTCGTAAAGCAATGATATCTGGTCTCTGAGCTCGTTACTTTCCATAGATACCTTGTCAGCCATGCTTTTTATGATTGGGTGACTTGGGTTGATTTCAAGGCTTCTTCTTCCTTTCATATATTCAGCTGCCCTTGAGTCCCCAAGCGCCTGTGACTTCATTATACGCTCCATGTTGGCACTCCATCCAAACTTGCTGGCAACAACTACAGCCGGAGTGTCAGTCAAACGATTGGTCACGGTCACTTTCTCAATGCTTTCCCCAAGCACCTTGGACATGTAATCAGTCAATGGCTTCAACTTCTTGGCCTGTTCCTCCAGAGCTTGTTTGTCTTCTTCGGTCTCTCCTAGAGATAAATCTTCCTTGGTGACATCAGTTAGGGTCAGGCCGCCATACTCCCTTAGGTTTGCCATTGCAATCTCGTCTATTGGCTCTGTCAGGTACAAAACCTCAAATCCTTTGCCAGTGAGGCTCTCTACATAAGGAGATGCCTCTGCGGCGGCTTTTGAGTCGGCAGCCAAAAAGTATATGGCCTCTTGATCCTCTTTTTTGCGACTTACATAATCATCCAGAGACGTGAGACCGCCCCCTGAGGTGCTAGAAGGAAAACGGAGCAGCTTTGCAATAGTTTCCCGGTTGGGCTCATCCTCCAAGATACCGAGCTTCATATTGCGTCCAAATGCTTCCCAGAAAGTTGTATAATCGTCTACTTCGCCTTCCTTTTTCTCCTCTTTTGCACTGTTCTCAGCCAATGTGGTGAGAGCATCAAGGGTCCTTTTCACCAGTTGTCTCTTGATTGCCCGGACAACACGGCTCTCTTGCAGTATCTCCCGCGACACATTAAGTGGCAAGTCGGCGGAATCAACGACACCTTTTACGAACGAGAGATATCTGGGCATCAAATCCTCGTCGAACTCGTCAGAGATGAACACTCTCTTCACATACAGACGAATATTCTTGGACTTTTGCATCCCATCCTGTTGATCAAAAGGTGCCATACTGGGGATGAAGAGTAAAGAGGAAAACTCTATCGTGCCCTCGACATTAAAATGTATCTGTTTCAAAGGATCAGCAAATTCTCTGAAAGTGCTTTTGAAAAAGGAGGAATACTCCTCTTTGCCAACCTCCTTGGGGCTTCTCGTCCACAGGGGCTTGTTGTCATTTTGGACCTGCCACTCCTGTGTTGCCTCCCACTCCGTCTTCATCACGGGATCGACCGGTTCTGCCGCCTCCTTTCCTTCTTTTTTCGCTGCCTCATCCGCCTCTTCTTGCTTTTTCTTGGTAGCTTGCTCATCTACAACCTCCTTGGGATTTTGCTTCGTGGCCCACAGTCGAATAGGGAAGGAGATGAATTCGCTGTATTGCTTCACAAGGGAAGAAACCTTGACAGGGTCTGCCAAATCCTTGCAATCGCTTTTTAGATGAAGAGTGATACGCGTGCCCCTGCTGATGTCCACGTCGGTATCCTGCTTGATAGTGTATGAGTGAGAGCCTGCAGCTGACTCCCATCTCCATTGTGCTGGATCCTCATTGCTCTTCGTTTGGACAGTCACCCTGTCCGCGACCAGAAATGCAGAGTAAAAGCCAACTCCAAACTGCCCAATCAGGTTAGCATCACCCTTTTCCTTCACGGCTTCCATGAACTTGGCAGTCCCACTGCGAGCAATGGTGCCCAGGGAAGATAGCAACTCCTCCTTCGTCATCCCAATGCCAGTATCCTCAATCACAATTGTCTGAGTGTCCTTGTCCGTTTTGATTCGAATCTCTAGCTCAGAACCCGATTTATACTGATCGGGATCCTGCAGAGCTGTCAACCTGATCTTGTCCAGAGCATCACTTGCGTTGGACACGAGTTCTCTGAGGAACACGTCTCGATTACTGTAGAGGCTGTTGACAATCATATCCATCAGACGATCCACCTCAGCCTGGTAAGTGAAGGTTTCCTCGCTCTGAGCAGCAGCTGCAGATGCCACCCGCAGAGAGCGAGTGGAACATCTGGCTGAGCTAGAAAATGAACCAGACACGTTCAAGCCTTGTCGCATTGGCCAGCTCGGAGACAAGCCACAAGCAGAATGATAGATAGAGCTAACATTCCGTATCTTCAATGGTCCCTTGACGGCCAACCCTGGTGTAGAAGCCTACGCGAAGCAAAGTTGCACAGAGTCAGCACGAGCATGCAACCTGCCCGGGAATTCATCGCTTGCTCATCAACGACATGCATGCCTCTAAATTTAATGCCATAAATTAGGTATTAAATCAAGTATCAATACAACAATACGTACTTTGCTATGGCTCTTCGTTGCATTGGTCGAATACCTCATCGTACGTCCCATCGAATGCCAAAAACGCGCAAGACGCATTAAACGGGAGATCTTGAGAGACTTGAGATCGAAACAAACAGTAAGCACAAATGTAGATATTTGTATTGAGCTTTTTTCAATAGGGGCTTGCACGTGAATTGTCCTCCATATATGGACAGGCTTCTAGAAGAACCATCTGGACAGGCGCGCCTGCCTGCGCAGGTCAGCTGTGGCCACATCACTGCAGCAATCAGCTCCTTATTGTTTATCCCTCTTGGAACCCATTTATGACACATGACAAGATGCTGGATTTGCAAATAGTTGAAAAAATACGGTCTAAGAGTCCGAAGGTGCCCTCGGACCGAACGGAGTAGGTATGATGATGGACATGCCGACTACGATGCAGTTCGGATGATCTATGCATCGATCGATCAGTCCTGAGAATGACAATTATGGAGGTATTTTTAGCGTATGAATGTAATACGCGTCTAAAGTATAAATTCCCCCCTACATTGAGGGACATTCACATGGATTATTTTCATTTGCCCGCGCTGCCTTTCTACTTGGTGATCTGATGCTTGAAACCCAAACAAGGCAGATGCATTCATTGCATATGAATCTATCGCTTTACTTCCACGATCGTTGAATTGGGACCCGATTCTATGTGGCAGCAAGCTGCAAACCAAGATTGCTCTGCTGACCTGTACAGGTACGGGTAGATGGGTGCCAAATTGTACGTCGACGTGGACCGGTCGAGACCGATCGATCCGGGTCCGGATCCCTGAATCTCGGAACCTACTACAGACGCCCTCGTGCCTTTCCCACGACAGACTTATTTCTAGGAATATCAAATAACATCAGAGATCGACGAACCATCAAGAAATTGTAGTCAATTCTCCCAACCGAAGAACAAAATGATGAAAGTTTCCATCTTTGCAAAGCTGGCTATGCTGGTGTTGCTCTTCGCGGTGGTCACCAGGGCCAAGACTTGCGGCAGCGGGAGTGAGGGAAAAGCCGTCAGGAGAAACAAATATATGAGCAAAAAATACGTGAGTCCAGAACCAGGATTCGACTGGAGCTTCTGCAAAGACTGGTGCAGCAGCAAAAAAAGTTGCAGGGCCTGGGAGTTCAAATCCAACGACAAGGGTGGTCAATGCGACTTGCATAAGAAGGGCTACAAGTGGGGGGATTATTCCGGGGAGAGCTTCACCTACGCTGGAAGATGCTGGTAATTGGAAGCATGCTCCTTACGCTGTGTCCTTTTGTGTATCTGCCTCTGTTCATGGTGTCAAGTGACCTTGTCTGTGTCTGGTTCAAGTTCCAACCTTTCCTTGTTCTTCCAAGAACGAGAAAAACAAATGTCGTAGCTTGTCGATTGTGTTGCGTGTATCCATCTCCCTGACAACCAGAGAGAATTGTTGTATTGCCGGTGCTATCGACTTGCCGTCCTGGAAGGTTTGGATCTTGAATGGGCTCGGCTGGCTAATCATGTGACCACCTCGTTCAAGGAAGAAAACATGCATATGCAGAGTGATAATTATGTGTGAGGATTTTTTATCATCTGATGTAAAGGGAAAAAAAAACTTTTGCAATACATTCAAGCAAACAATCACCTGCAGCACATACAGTATTCATGTAATTTTGCTCACTCCCACGATACCGTCCTATCGTTTCGTCCGGGTTCATTGCTGCTGTAAATAGGAGCAATATTTCACCAGGAATTATAATTTATCAATGAGATAAGATAATAGGGGTCTGTATGGCAATGCCTTGGCTTCCACGGTCCATCAAGCTCACAAAGTTTTCGTTCGATCTTGCGCCAGAGCGGTGGTGGTGTGGGGTATCCAGGCACGATGAGATTCTTCTAACTGCCTTTATAGTGAAACATATCGGTATTTAAGTCCTCAAGGGTACATGTTTGGCAAAGAGAGTGTCTTAGCTCAGGGAACTTGTGAGTGTGACATTGAATAATTCCTGGGACATGCCACTCTTTACCGTTTTGTACCGGAATCATATTGTGTTTTTTAAGACTTGTATAATTTTAAATTAGTGTTATATTTGCTTTGATCTCGTAAGGTTGCAGATTGTATGCCAAGGGACCTTTTCTGACAAGGGTCAACTACCGTGCATGTTGGCCAACTATGCAAGGCGTGCAGTGTCTTAATGTTTCAAGTGGGCCAATATGGCTCCATCAGATTAGTTTTTAGGCTTATTTAAAATACTCAATTTATATTTGAGAAGGCATCTGGGTCTCTTGAGCCCCTGGTAAGGTGTGAGTGTTGGAGCTTTCCAGGACGCAATCCAAACAAACTGTGTTTGAATGCCCCAAGTCTTAGAATCTTAGAATCTTACATCTTTAACGTGGTCCTACGGCCCGTCCTTTGACAGCCTCCCCACGTGATTCGTAACAAGAGTATCGGAAATTGCTAAATTCAACCAAGTCAAACAGCACTATGGGCAGCACCACCTTGGTGGGTGAGCTAACTTGGTGGGTAGCAAGCCAGTGTGAACGCAACCGAAGGCACTTATACATGAAAGCAGCCGACTCCTCAGGGTGCTCGCAGCATGCTCGAGCAAAGGAAGCAGGGTAGTCTGTCCCATGCTCGAAGAGGCGCTTGTGGTCTTGTCTCAAGCCCTCATACAGCCCACATTCATAC